>APFE031621745.1:0-11189 GCA_000404065.3 Pinus taeda
GGGATCCAGTGGGAAATCTCTGTGTATACGTGTTTTATGTGTTATGCTCTCGCATTTTTATTTTTCCTATGATTTAGAATTCGTATGCAGGTAATTTCTGTACGTGGTTAAAACCTACAATTTCTTACGTATAGGAACAAGATTTGAAACCCATGTGGAATGATGAAATTTGTATATGATCCGTGCATCCAACAACTTAGTAAGCCCTTTATGTATGAGGGGTTCAAGCGACGAATGTACTTTCCTTAGCTTCTGTTGATATGGCTTGACCCCTTCTTTGGTCGGGATGATTTGTTGGATGATCCACGTGTCATAATTTTTCATATCATCATACGTCCACGTGAACACATCTCGATACTGTTTGAACAAATGGACAAAGGCTTGTCGCTCTTGTTGTGTGCAACATGTACCAAGATTGACGAACTTCAGATTTTTTTTTGTTCCTAGGTTGAACAGTTCAGGCCTCATGGTGAAACTATGGGTCTTGCTACTCCTTGGCCCGTGGAATTTTTTTTACAAGTCATAAAGATTTTCCAATCTTACCACACCTTTTGTAATAAGGTGGCCTTTCCTGTTACCAGCTTCTGCTTGGAGAGAGCACTCATGCCTGTCATCATCTATCGATGCATCTTTGAAGACGTCAGCATTGGCCATGAAATGCAGTATCTATTTATCATCATTAAACACGCATAAGTTAGCTATGTTGTTTGGGATAGATGGTTTGTACAAAATTTCAATAGTAAATCTATCCCTAATTGGTGACATTCTCGAAGCTGCATTTGCCAGTGCATTGGCAGCTACAATACGTGTACGTGGGACAACAATGATGTTAAATTCTTGGAAGTTTGAGATTAGTCACCATACCTCTTATTGGTAACTTTGAGATGTAGTGATAAATAGTGAATGGTGTTACATACCTACCATACCGCTATCTTTGAATCACCTACCACTTTGAGTGTGACCACGTTGAGGCTTACGGCTTTCTACAAGCCTAACATGAGTGCTTCATACTCAGAACCATTGTTCGTGCATTCCAACTCCAAGTGACTTGAAACCAGATGCTTCCTGTTGTAAGTGTCGATCAAGACACACCCGGCTCCTGAGCTGTCTTATGCCTTTGATTTGTCAAAGTACATGGTCCACAACTTGTATGTACATGGACCACTTGATGTGCTAGTACTACTGCTACTATTGGTGCAATGTAGTGTACAAGTTTCATTATCATCAGTTGGGCAAGGAAGGAGTCCCAACTGTGTGTATGGTGGGGTTGGAGCCGACCATGTAGGATAAGACCCCAATGTTATTTGAAGGAGGTAATTTCCAAACATGAGTTTTGCAAAGGTAAATGGTTCATTCTCACTGTTAAGGGGAGTGAAATTATGCTTCATGTACCTCTCGGACAGTACCCAGATTTGGTTGCACTTTCCCTTGTACGGAAGCCACACGTGAGACCAGTCTGTAGCAAAATATTCGTCTACCTTGCTGGACCAACCTCTACTGAGTGGTAGACCGTATGCTTTCGGTATGTCTACAACCATTATGTTGATGCATTGATGGACTTGACCATCATGAGATAGTCGGATGATCACATCTCGTAGTTCACCAATGGTCGGTACAAATGTTTGATCAAGTTGGATGATTCACGTGGATGTCTCGCTCCATTGTGCATTGATATTTTTCGCAATGGAGAGGGGCATGACGTTGGCTACTGCACTGGAATCAACCAAGTAGTTTTAGACATTGTAGTTGAAAATTTCAAAAGATAGCAGGAACAGAGGGCAACCTGAGTTTCCTTCTTACATTTGGATTGTATTGAGCACAATGGAAAGTGATCTAGGAGGTGTGTTTGCTCCCTTGCTGGTAGAGGCTACATTGTCTGTTGTTTTTTGTCCCAATGTGCATAGTAGGATATCTCGCTGACTCTGGATCTTAGCTAACTTGAACAAATTGATGTTCGTCCAACTTTTCTTCATGTCATCAACAATTTTGTAGTCCAGAGGTGGTAGAATTGCCAAGATGTCTGGCATAGAATGGATGTTCATGTTGTTCGATGGAGTGTTTTGCAGCTTGCTTCTCATGGATGTATTCTTGTCTGCCACTATCTTCCCAGACTTGTTTTGTGTTTTCTGTATTGGGGTGGCCAATGGGTCGGCCTTCCTCATTAGTAGTCTCATCTTCTCTTGCATTTCCCCAAGTGTGGGGGAGCCCCTTTACTCCTAATATTGTAACGGTCAGTTTGCTTTAGGGGCTACTTCTCGGTATTCGTCTTTGATATCGTTCACGAGCATTGATACACATTCACCATATGCCTAGAGCTTGATGGTTCATCTGGTGCAACCTCTTCGTCATCATCAGTTTCTTCCAGCTTCTCCTGCATATTTATTTCTGCATCGAGTGTATGAATGTAGAAAGAGATTGTGACTCACTTCCAGTCTGAACAAGAGTTCTCAGGGTGATGTTCTTCATGAAAAAAACATAAAATAGGATATGCACATTGTTCAACCTAGAACACACATTTCTGCATAGTTTTTGGGCCGAACAGGTTGCTGCTTGATGAGTTGGTTGTCTGTCTCTATCTGGGAGGATGGTTGTTTGCAAATGTGTCCATTTTCTGTTATTTGAGCTGAGAAACTTCTGGAGTCAAGCTCTTGACAAGGTGAATGAGGGTCTCAATATCAGTTGCTTCCTTGTCTCTACCCTTACTCACCATTTCTTGGGACTTCCTACTCTTATCCATAGAGTCCTTTGCTGATTCGTCATCCTTGATAACTCCAATTGCATGCAGGTCTTTCTCAACAATAATAGCCTCTTCGCATTTTTCTAAGAGTGTTGGTTTCGCAACTCACTTGACGAATTGTGCAATGATGGCCGACAGTGTAGACATGTAGTAATAAACAGTGATGGAGTCATGAGGTTTAGTGTCTACTGCAAACTTGTTCAATATGCGTGTAAACCTCTGATTGAAGTCTTTCACTTTCTCTTTTCCCTCCATCTTGAGGCTTCCCAATTCTTTGAGTAGCATTTATGGGGTCTTGTCATCACTAAACTTTTCAAGGAACATGCATTTGAATGCACCCCAGTTCTGTTTAGAGTTTGGTGGAAGTTTGTGATGCAGTACAGTTGCTCAACCATCCAAGGTACATGTGAACAATCTACATGCTACACCGTCATACCGTACCTCAAGGGTCTGTAGCTATAGGTAGAAGTTGTCCAAGTCATCTTCTGCCTTCACCATGATGTCAGGGTTGAACTTGATGTTCATTCTCTCTGCTCGCTTTAGCATCTTGTGCAAAACATCTAGGAGAGCTAATGGTCCTTGAGTCATCCATTCAAGATTTGGCTCAACCATTTCTTCTTCTTTGACATCCTCCTCCTCTATTCCAAAATCAGATGGTTCTAGCTCTGAGTCTTTTGGTTCATCTCCACCTTTGCATCTTGTGCTTCCTTCCCCTCCACCTCCTGTATCAGAGTTCGATCCAAATATCACAAGAGTGTCTTATTTGCCTTTCTGGAAGACTGGAGGTTCCTCTCCGTCTTCAATAGCTTCTGCCAAACCTTCAAGTGTGGCAAGGACTGCTTCTTCCACCGATGATACAACAACTCCTGTAGGGGTGGCTTTTGGCTTTCTTGATGTGTATGGAGGATTTTGTATGCTTGGGATCAGTCTGACTGCTTTCGTGAACTGGTGAGTGATGGGACAGCCGGATCGAAGGTGTTGACACAGAATCTTGTGTTCAATCCTGGAAGGTGAGGAGTAACCAACTACAGAGTCGCATGTAGGTGAGATGGAGTGCAAGTTACTGCCTTGATCAGATGGTTGATGAATGAGTGTGAGAGGATGTTTAGCCATATACAACTAGTTTCCCTCTTTCTAGCACGAGAAATGTTGACGGTGCTGGACTCGCCAACATTCATGGGATCGCCCCTGTGTGAATTCCCAACTAGACCTCACATCATTTGGCGTGGGAGTCCCATCCAGTATGATGGCTCAGTTTCCATTCTCTTAAGGATTTGCCTTAGCTCTTACTTGTCAGCACAGGAGAGTGGTTTGGTTTGTCTTCGAGAAGTGACTTTTGCGTTCCTGGTGATTACTAGCATTAATTGTGTCAATGGTTCTTTCATTGTAGATGGGGAGGCTGAAAGTGAGTCCCAAGTCGGTTGGGATGAATCTCCAACTCTGCTAGGAACACACAACACAATAGGACATGCACAACTTTCGAAGGAGCAGTCCACATGGATGTGGCAGTCACAACACACAAGGGAAGATAACACATACAACACTCAGTGAATGAGTCCACATGAGTTCAATGGTTGTTACAACAAGTTTTATGTGAAAGGTCTATCTGGTGTCTGGGGAGATAGCCACCACGGGCGAGAAAAAGTTAACAACATATACAACACATTTTCATTAACAGATTATGCATTACAGCAAGTGGAATAAGTTCAAGTGTTCAACACAGGTTAAAGAAACATGCATTACAGGTGTTCAAGATTAGTCTTACAAAAATTAATATACATGTGTTAAAACGTGCTGGCCTGCTAGCAGGCTTCTGAATTAAGCAAAAGTGCCAAGACACATAATTACACCATACATCACTAACCCCGTGCATGGGGCGTTGGAGCCACTAGTTACTCCTCAAAGAAAATATTACAAACTCTCTTGGCTTTGTGGGAGGAGCTGAGGTGAAAAGTCCTTTGCATGTACAAATGAGGGGGTATTTATTGTAGGTTTTAACCCCGTACAAAAATTACTTGCATATGAATTCTAAAACACAGAAAATAAATAATGTGAGAGCATAAAACATAAAACACATATACACAAATATTTTCCCTTGGATCCCAAAACCGGGACTACCAGCTTGATTTTTCATTATATTCCTTTCAATGTTACAATACATATTCATACATGCCGAAGCATCCAAAACCATGGACCGAAAACTATTGCATCCAAAACCATGTGCAAAAAATGTTGCACAAAACCATAGGTAGGTCCGACCAACCTAATATAGGATCCAAAAACAAAATTTTATGGGGCACTACCACGGACCCCATAGAGTGGGGTTACCTGCACCCCTCAAACCCCCTCTGAACCCCCGCCCCCACGCAATCGGTGCAACGAAAGGGGGCGTCCGCCCCCATTCTAACCCCCCGGTTAACTACATGTGCTAGTCATGGAAAGAATATAACACAACCCAACATTCTCCCACTTGTTGTTTTCTTTCCATAGAGGGCCACAAGAGAGCATACTCATTTATCCAGCCCTGCAACACCCATTGTTTCTCTACACCAAGAGAACCTCTCAGAGCTCACAGATTTTGTCAATGCATCTGCAGTATTCTTCAAAGTGTCCACCTTTACCAGCAACACCCTTTTGTCTTCCATCATATCCCTCACAAAATGATATTGAACATCAATGTGCTTTGCCTTTGAATGATATGCAGGGTTCATTGCCAAAAAAATTGCACTTTTGTTGTCACAGTCTATCCTTATAGCTCCCTATACTAACCCCAAACTTGAACACAATCTCTACAACCAAACTGCTTCCTTGCTTGCATGAGTGGCTGCCATGTATTCTTCCTCTGTAGTTGATAATGCCACTACAAATTGTTTCTTACTCATCCAAATGACTGCACCTCCAAATAGGTTAAACACATACCCACTTGTAGATCTTCTCTGATCCAGATCTCCAACCCAGTCTGCATTAACAAAGCCATGGATATCCAACACTCTGTCCAATCCTGGTCTTCCTTGGTAGCACAAACCATAATCACTAGTGCGACGTAAATACCTGAAAATCAACTTCACTGTTGTCCAATGCTCCTTCCCTTGTTTTGACATAAACCTGCTCAATACTCCCACTGCATGTGCAATGTCTGGTCTAGTACAGACCATGGCATACATCAAGCTACCGGCTCTTAGAATGAAATAAAATGAGTTATACACAGGTTACTCTTAACAAAGTCGCATATACACGCAAGATCACCGATCAAAAGGCGTGTATACATATGCACGCACTTTCATGCAAAGAAAAGCATGTACATGTGGGAAAATTTATGTTTGGTCCATGGTATTTAGTCTGACATATTTGAACCTATGGTTTTGGTCCTTGGTATTGCATCCAAAGTGTTGAACCCAGGTATTGGGTCCCTAGTATTGGTTCTCAATGGTTTTGGACCATGGTTTGAGTAAGGCCTAAGACTATAAAAATGGAAGGAGATCATTTGGCAAGGGTACGGACTTAAGTATTGAATATCTAAAGAGGAGAAAGGTCTAGAATACTGGTGATTGGTTTGTGGTGCATAGTTGGATCTGAATCAAGGAGGAACCTGAGCATTACAATATGGATAAGTTCTATTGATGGGTCAAATCTCAAGGCTTGAAGAGAATTATCTTTGTGTGTTTTTAATTTTTTTATATTTGGCGCCTGTTTTGATCTATAAATCTGATAATCTAGATAATAACTGATGTCTGAATACTTGAAAAGGGAAAATTGTCTTTTATAGATCTATACGTAGGTTCAGCACATCAGAGGTGCGTATACACACCATTTTAGTAACAGAAGACAGCGTATACACTGGTTGGCCTTGATACAGCTGCATATGTACACAAGTTTCTTCATTTTCAAGTAGCGTACGTCTCATGAAATATGCTTTAGTTGCTTCTGTTTATTTCTGCAATGTTCTAGGTTCAGAAGTGGTGGCTGGTTACTATTAATGTTTTCTGGTTACAACATTATGAGAAGTGATTGGTTGATTCTATATTGGTTTGTACAAAGGAGATTGATTGATGTAGATATACTTGATGTTTGATTGATGTTATTCATGGATCCAGTCTTAAAATTTATGAAACGTGATCCTTGAAAGAAAGAGAAGGTTGCAGCCTTCTATAGGTCAACACCTACGTACTAGTACATTAGCTAGTACAAAAACTAAGGGGGTTGTAGCTCCCTTCCAGAAGAAGCTGGAGAATGAGAGAAGGTAGTAGCCTTCTGCAGGTAGCAGCCTGCGTACTAGTATAAGACTGCACCAGTACAGAAACATTGTAAAAAGAAGTTTCTAATTGAAAGAAGATAGAGACAAATTGCAGCAGGTGGTTTTCACCCACATTGGGTTTCCAGCTTACATCTTGTGTTCTTTTGTGTGACTGTCTGTTCTATATTTCTATTCCTGGTTACTATTTATATGGTTCTGACATACAGATTAATGATCAACATCTGAATAATAAATTAAATTATAAGTCTGCAAGTTATACGCGAGTTTCATTAACCAGAGTTGCGTATGCACGTTGTTTTCACTAACTGAAGTAGCGTATACAAATCTCTGAATGAATTGAAAAATAATTTAATAATACTGATTCACCCCCCCTCTCAGTATTATTTCCAACAATTGGTATCAGAGCGGGTCCTTCAGAAGAAGCTTGATCGCTTGAAGGAAGATCTATCATCATGACTAACTACGAGAAAGAGGCATCCATCAGGCCACCAATTTTTTATGGGAGCAACTTCGTCTATTAGAAGGTAAGAATCACAGCCTATCTTCAATCTCTTGGTACAAAAGTTTGGGATATTGTGGAAACAGGATACACATGTCCATTAGCAACTCCTACAGATACGATTGGTAAGAAGAAATATGAAACAAATGCAGAGGCTGTCAATACTCTATTAGGGAGTCTATCTCAATCAGAATTCGTCAAGGTTATGTAGCTCAAAACTGCAAAAGAAATATGGGACAAGATCATTATGAGCTATGAAGGAGATGATCAGGTAAAACAAGCAAAACTACAAACTCTCAGAATTCAATATGAAAATCTCAGAATGCACAATGATGAAAGTGTGGCTAACTATTTCCTATGTATAGATGAGAGATGTTAATTGTATGAAAAACTTGGGTGAATAAATAAAAGAAGTTGTTTTGGTTGAAAAGGTTCTAAGATCTTTGTCTTCAAGCAGAATCTACAGAGAATTACCATGTCACAACTGCATGGAATTCTAACTGCTTACGAAATGAGAAAAGGGGGACCATCAGACAGGAGAGAAGCTGCATTCAAAGCCTCAGGAAAAGGAGATTACAATGAGTCAATACATATGTCTGAAGAAGAGGAAGAATAAAACTTTTTCAAGAACCTTCAATGGGGAACTGGAAGATTCAGAGATAAGCTGCCTTTCAAATGCTTTGGTTGTGGAAGAGTCGGTCACTATGCTACAAAGTGTCCTCATAAAGAAAAACTTAAGGAACCAATTAGATGGAACAGAAAACAGAATGTAAGTAAGAAGAGCTATTATACACATGAAGACAATGATGGATTTTCAAATAGCGATGAAGATGAACAATGTAATGATTATAGACTTTTGAAGATGATGACTTCTTGGATGCTATAGATGAAGAAGGTCTTTATGAAGAAATTTCGAAACTCAAAATTTGTTTAGAAGAAAAGAGAATGATTATAGACACTCTGACATTCCAACTTGCTGAAAGGGAAAAACACAATGAAAAGTTAGAATGTGAAATTGTGGGACTTAGAAAAGATATTGAGAAAACAAAATATCTTAATCTTAAATTTGCTAAAGGATCTGAAACTTTAGATGAGATTATCAAAGTGTAGCATTCTCCTCTAATCAAGATAGGTCTTGGATATACTGAAGAAGCATCTCAAGCACAGAAGCAAGCACGGAAGCCATCCACCTCCAAAAGTTATCTTGATGCAGCAAAGAAGTGAACAGGTTGACAATCGACAGCAAAAGCATAATACAGATCACCAGGTAAATCAGGGACAATTTACTTCAATAATGAACAAAGATTACCAAGTAAATTGGGGGCAATCTAATTCAAGGATGAACAGAAGCTACAACCAACCACAAGTAAATCATTCTCAATTTGCCTCAAGAGGGGATGTCAATGAAAACTACAATCATTTGGTTGGTAGGTTTGATAATCGCAGAAATTTCTTCAATGGCCAATGTTTCTCTTGTCATAACTTTGGTCACAAAGCTGCTCAATGTGTTGCCTCCAAGACCATCATGACTAGAGAAGCTCAAAAACAAAGGAGTATGACTGGGATCATGAAAATGACCTACAATAACTTTTCTGCACTTGAAAATGAAATAGAATGTTCTATTTGTAACAATTTTGGTCATGAAGATTCTGAATGCAGGCGTAGGTTTCGGCAAACAACTCGGAAGGAGCAAGATTCATTGGGTCCCAAAACATGGAAAAAGAAAGAACCGTAACTAGAAAGATGTGGTATAGCCTTATATGCGGAAGGACGGGAAAATCAGTGGTACATCGATAGTGGATGCTCGAAACATATGACAGGAGATAAAGAAAAACTTCAGTCATATAGTGCCTTAGAAAAGGAAAGGAAGGTCTCATTTGGAAATGACACCCATGCACTCATAAAAGGTAAAGGTTCTATTCTTTTGAAAGAAAAAGTCAAAACTGGAAATGTTATGTATGTTGATGGCTTAAAGCATAATCAATTAAGTGTCAGTCAAATGTGTGATCAAGGAAATGAGGTAATTTTTTGATCAAATGGATGTATTGTTCGTGAGCTTGATACAGGAGAAACAGTGATCAAATGCATAATAACTCCAAATAATTTATACATACTAAAGGGAGGACAACAACAATGCTATTTAAGCAAGAATGATGAACATTGGCTATGGCACAAAAGATTGGGGCATCTAAGTTTCTCTCAGATAAGGAAAGCATGCAAATATCAGGCGGTTCGTGATCTTCCTGACATCAGAATTCCAGAGAATACAATATGCAAATCATGTGAGTTTGGTAAGAAAACCATAACTAATTTCCCTGAGAAAGAAGGATTAGCTAGCAGGCCACTTGAACTTGTCCATACTGATGTATGTGGTCATCTAGGAAAAGGTCACCTCGAGGAGAAGAATACTTTATATTGTTCATTGACGACTTTTCCAGGATGTGTTAGATAGGATTTATGAAGCATAAAGATGAATCTTTCGAAAAGTTCAAAGCATTTAAAGCCTTAGTTGATAATGAATCAGATCACAGAATCAAATGCCTCGGGTCTGATCGAGGAGGGGAATTTACCTTGGATGAATTTTTCGATTTTTGTGAAGAACATGGAATAAGAAGGGAATTATCTATTGCAAGGACTCCTCAACAAAATGGAGTAGTAGAAAGGATGAACATAACAGTTCAACAAATGGCTTGTGATATGCTTGATGAGTCTGGAACTCTCGCAACCTTCTGGGGTGAAGCCGCATTTGTTGCAGTTACTATTCTCAACAAGACAAACATCCGGGTAAACAACACCCAAACTCCTCATGAAATTTGGTATGGTAAGACTCCCACCGTAAAATACTTCAAAATTTTTGGAAACAAATGCTACATCAAAAAGATTGTTGAAAACCTTGGCAAGTTTGAACCTAGAGCAGATGAAGGCATTCTCCTTGGTTACTCTCCCCACAACAAAGCATATAAGTGTTACAATAAAAGACTTGGAAAAATTGTTGAAAGTATTGATGTAGTGGTTGAAGAAGAAGGAAACACTCCTAGGCAAGTAAAATATAAATATTTCGAAGATGATGAGGACTATACTTCAACATCAAATCAGATTTGCGATGAAAAAGAAACCCATGAGGCACCAGAAGAACAGATAAGGATAGAAGAAAAGACTTCATCCAAGTACGTTCAGAAGAATCATCCAGAAACTCAAATTTTGGGGCAAAAAGAGGTAGGTGTGCAAACAAGAAGAACCATTTCAGAAGCTTCAAGCTATCTAGCATTGCTCTCCTCCACGGAACCACAAAATGTAAGAGAGGCTTGCAAAGATGAATGCTAGGTCAATGCCATGGAGGAAGAACTTGAGCAGATTGAAAAGAATAACACTTGGGAGTTGGTTCCTAGACCAAAAGATAAGAATGTCATAGGAACAAAATGGATATTCAAAAACAAGCTAAATGAAAATGGAGATGTTATTAGAAACAAGGTTAGACTTGTTTGTAAAGGGTATGCTCAACAAGAAGGCATAGACTTTGAAGAAACTTTTGCACCAGTTGCTAGACTTGAGGCCATAAGAATGTTCTTTGCTCTTTCTAGCTTTCAGAAGTTCAAAGTATTTCAAATGGATGTGAAATCTCCCTTTCTGAATGGAGAATTGGATGAAGAAGTATATATTGAGCAACCTGATGGGTTTATCCTTGGAAATAATCCAAA
>APFE031621751.1:0-26805 GCA_000404065.3 Pinus taeda
ATGCATCCAAAGATATGAAGATGACCAATATCAGGCTTCTTCCCAGAGAAACCCTCCTCCGGAGTCATGTGCCCCAAGGCACGATGCGGACTCCTGTTCTGCAAGTAAACAGCTGTGTTGCAGGCCTCTGCCCACAAAAACAATGGCAACCCCTGATCATGTAACATGGCTTTGGCAGCCCTATGATGGATCTGTTCTTCCTCTCCCCAACCCCGTTCGCTGGGGTTGTTAAGGAACAGTGGAACTCCTCTAAATGCCGTGCTCCGCATATGTTCAACAAACTCTTCCAAGGGTGTACCTTTCCTCCAATTGTCCGACCTCAGGGACTTGATCTTCCCGACCTGTCTTGTGTCTCCACAAGAGCTCTGAACTCCTGAAACCGCTTGAAGATCTCACTCTTGGTCTTCAAGAAATAAATCCAGGTCCTCCTGGAGTGATCATCAATGAATAAAACATAATACTCATATCCACTCAAGGAAACATGAGACATCCGACCGCTCACATCAAAATGTATCAAATCAAGTATCCAGTCGCTCTGCTGTCACTGCTGGGAAAAGGGGATTTGGCAAACTTGCCCATAGCACATCCTCTACAAGTATCAAAGTGATCAGTACTGAAATCTGGCATACCTGTAGTGATCTCCCGCAAGGTCCTCAAGGCTCCATGATACATATGTCCCATCCTGCGGTGCCAAATCTCACACTGCTCAGAACTGCTAGCTCTGCTGTCGGTACTACTACTCAATGCCAAAAGGGGCTGGAATGCAAACCTGTACACCTTTGCATGGCGTACACCTATCACTCTAGCTGACTCAGCTGGAGCGCCCCTGGGATACATCAACACCTGTCCTCCCCTGAACAGTACCTCATATCCTCTGTCCTCCAAAGCTGAGACAGATATGAGGTTCTTCCTCATCCCTGGCACATAAAGAACCTCTGTCACTTTCAAGGGAGGTTTGGACTCCCTCTGAAATGTCAGTGTCCCCACCCCGACTGCTCTAACAACTCTGTCATCACCGAGTACTACCTCTACATTAGTGCCACTCTCTGAAAGCTCTGAGAAGTACTCACGGACTCCTGTCATATGACGTGAAGCCCCACTGTCTACATACCAGATACCTGTAGATGCTCCACTAATCGAGGGAAAAGCATGCTCCCTCTGAACCTGTATGGCAGGTGATCCTGCACTAGAGGACTCACACATAGTGAACGCAAACTCTCGGTCAAAACGGCTTGCAAAGTCCTCAATCTCTGCTGAAGCTGCCAAACTCTAGTCCTTCCCCTTCTTCTTCTTCTTCTCCGGACACACAACTGCATAGTGTCCCATCTTTTGACAATTCCAACATTTCACATTGGAATAGTCCTTCTGTGTGTTTACCTATTTACCTTTACCTTTTCCTTTGCCCCCACCACTGCTTGTGGAAGCCTGCTTCTTCCCTTTACCTTTCTTGCCTCCTGCCATCAATGCTACATCCTCATCCTACTCAACTAGCTTGATTGCCCCAAGCTGACATTTCCTGATCTCTGTCTGAATGCAATCATCCCAAAACCTCTCCCATGTGGGAAGGGTCTCACGTGCACAAACCCCATCAGCAAAGTTCATCCATGAACGGGGGAGGCCATTTACCGCAATCCGCACCAACTCAGTGGGTGGAATGGCCTCTCCAATCGCTGCCAACTCATCTCTCACATTAGTAATCTTAGTGAGATATCCAGCTGCACTATCATTGCCCATCTTAATGTTTTTTAGCTTCTCCTTCAGAACCATTTTCCGGTTCTCATTGGTACTCTGGTAGAGATTGGACAATGCTGTCCACATCTCATGGGCATTGCTCTTTCCTCTCACATGAGGAATGCAATGGTCTTTGATTCCGTCTAGAATTAGCCTCTTCCCCTTGTTGTTCTTTTTATTATAAGCAGCCAACTGAGTAGCATCGGTAGGCACAACAACATGGGTCTGTGTGGTATGCACCATGATATCCCAGACTTTCTACTCCTCAAAGATACTCTGCATTCTCTCCTTCCAAACGCTGTAATTTGTATGCCCATCCAACCTATCCTCCACCCTCAATCCCAATGACATCCTGCTGTCCCTAAACTGAAAAATAGCACTGCTGTAGTAAAGATAAAACCTGCTGTTTATGAAAAATCAGCTTGCTGGAATTTTCTGAGTGAAAAATCAGCAGCTGTAATTTTTCTCTTTTGCTGTCCCAAACTGCCCTTCAGCACTCAAGCTCTGATACCATGTTAAAATTTCTTTTTTCCCACCCCGGTTTTCAGTTTCTCCTTATTTCTCCCATGTAGTTAAATGCCCTTTCCCATAACCATACATTCAACAAGCTGGAAAAAATAAATTTTGCTGAAAACACAAATTCTGGAAAATTTACAGAATGCTGGAAATTGCAGAAATAAAAAACAGCAGTAATAAACAGGCATTAAAACACATTAAAACACTGATATTTTTTGTCAACGTGACCCTGGAAAAACCCCCTACAACTCTTGGGGAAAACCAGTTTGAGAGCTCTTCTTTATTTATGAAAAATGTCTTTTTACAGCAAGAAAATTTCAGCAAAAAATTACAGCAAAATAATTTTTTTCAGCAAGCAAACTTATCCGTTTTTAGCCCAACGGACCACCTGGAAACTTGTCTTTCTGCTGTTTTGATTTTGCTGAAGAGCTGCCTGGTATGTGTGCCAAACTGCTGCCTCTTTCTCCTTCTTGTCCAGAAATTTCCCTTGTTCTTTTGCTCTCCTTCTCCCAATCTGCTCATGAAAGAATGAATGATCTTTTCCTCCTTTTCCTCCTTTAATATAACTCCAAGTGACTTTTGGGTGATCTCTAAATCCAATGGCTGAAATAGATTTAGATCAATGGCCGAGAATAAATGCACATTTAAATCTCACTTTCTATTTTTTAATTCACCCCACTTTAATAAAGACCCACTTAGTCATTTATTTCCAAAGTCACTTTTCCTTTCTAATTTCACATTGACTTTATTAAAGTCACTTTAAAATTAGACTTTAGTAACTTTATCACTTAAAGTCACTTTTAAATTAGATTTGACTTTATAAAAATTATAAAGTCACTTTAGGAGAAAAATTAAAATCTTTTGGACACTTTTCCCTAGGCCAAAAATCAAAGCCTAAGGGAACCATCTGTCGTCCGGTACCAAATTTCAACAACAGAGTTATTAAGAAAACATGGAACACCACAGAAGATATGACCAACATTCAAAGATTTATTTGGGAAGATCGTACCAAGCCGAGCATAAAAAGAGTATAACGTCCAAAAAATCATAGATGGGTGACCTCTTTTTTTCAGCTTGTTGGTTGAATTTGGATTTTTTTTGGTGACTTGTATGTATGCTTTTATTTCTTTCATTTCCCAAGTTCATGGTGAGAATTATCTGAAGCCCCATGTCTACACTTAACCCATATCCTCTCCCAGTCATTTTTCTAGCGCAAACCTTCTCACTTCGCTTTTAACGAATGCATTTTATAAAACTTACACCAATTTTAGTAGTTAAGAAATGTATTGTACATCAAGATGCCTTGAATCTGAGAAGGTTTTATCATAGCTATTAGAACGTCCTCTGCAGACCCAACATCTTGTAACCATGATAACCGAGAAGATGTGAAGAGCCGAATGGCGGAGAAATTAAGGTCAGCAGCAGCAGGTGGTGCGAAAGAGTATTCAATTTGGCAAAAGAGTAGTTATCTGGGATCCTATCAACTTCATACATCGCCCTTGTCGAATCTGCCACCATACCCCTTTCCAGGTATGGCTCCCAAGAAGCTGTTTAATCCAAAAATGCCACTGCATCGTCATGATAATGCAAACAATTAAAGAAAGGGTACCGATAAATGAAAACCCTAATTGGTTCATTGATTCCTCAGATCGTATTAGCAGTGAATTAGTAAAATGTATTTTGGACATATCGTATTACGGTAGTTAAGTCATGTTTTTTGTGGCACTTTGATATCGATCGTTCATTAGGGCATTCTAACTTACTTATGAATAACAATAAGACAGCCTTCTAAATTATCTTTGTAAGGTCTGGAGATGTGTAAACGTTATTACGAAAAGTAGTATTGTTTAAAAGTTCAGTTTTAATATATTTATGGGTAATTATTGTATATATTTTAAATGTAAAGTAGACCTGTCATCCTTATTATTAAAAAATAATATTAAGATTTTTTAAATATTAGTTAATATGATTGATTATTTATGTATTGATATGTGAATTAATAAATCAATAAAATGTTAAATATATTTATAAATATAAATTAATTTAGTTACTTATATAATTTTCTTATATGTTGCCATGAACATGGGTTGCTGACGTCTTTTTGACAGGGTTCCTCGGTATTATATATATATATGAATTTGTATATTTTTCAACTTTAAACAAGAAAACTAAAATATTTATGATTTAACAGTATTGATTTCAGAGGGTAAAGGCTTATCAAATATCCTCTTTCAAGAGATAATAGATCATGATTTATGTATCGTTATTTACTCTCCATATTTCAAGATTTTTTCCAAACCCTGTAGTAGCGTTCCTACTCAAGAAATCAAGTTAATTGCATAAGCTCTAACAATCAACAAGTTTAAGTTCTTATCAAATGGAGCATGTTCTAGGTGTGTCCTTCGCAATGGCATTGTAAAATCTGGGAAATTCGCTCTTAAACAATATCAGACTTTGCCTTGTTAAACAACGATTTTTCATAGAACAAGCTATGTTTATCGCTGATCCATCTTTGTTGTAGAAGACTGATTTTAATGGTTGAAGATCTATTATATAAAGGCTCATATTCCATTTATACACTGTTGTAATGCTACTAGGTTCCACCGTTTTGACCTTCACTACATCTATTGGTGTTTAGTTAATTGCATGGTTGTTTATGCTCAGAAATTTTCATCATTTTAAGTTGTAACAGTAGTGAAAGTCTAATTCTGAGTTTATAAATAAGTTGTCTAATTATTTGAAGCATTTTCCCATTGTTGCAATGACCACTGTCCATGTCACTTGAGAGAAAATATAAAACCAACATCTACAGCAATTTTCCTTCAACTATTTGATGAAATACCTCAATTAAGACTCATTGAAACTCAATTAAAAACTCAGAATTTTTAAGAGAAAATTGAGTGTATTTGAGTTGGGAATATTACATCTACATCGACACTTTGCAATCCTTTCTGATGTATCAAAAGAACCCGGTTTATGATTTCAAAGTCTCGGGTTCTTTCAAGAAAAATTGGGTTCTTCAATGTTCTTTTTAGAGGTAGCTATTCCAGCACCTGGAACGTGGGGACGAGAACTCGGGACAGGTTCGAGAACCCCACCCTTGGGTTCAGGAACCCGTGCAACATAGTTTTTTTGATATCTCAATTGTCTCTTTAATATTAATGGTCACTTTCTGGTCACATCACATTACTTTGTTGATATTGAGTGGTAAACATGAATTAATTATTTGAAGTTTCATTTGAAGTCATGGTTTGACCAATTATGGTAAAAAAGGGATTCTAATTTCCTCCATAAAAAAAAATATTAATCATTCATTGCTTTTAAGGTCAAAATAATCTGCCAACATGAGTTTTCCCTAGACTTCCTCTCTCAAGGCTTCAATGATCTCTTGTAATCTCTTAATTTGGTGAAGTTTTTCATTTTCTTATTTTATGGTTATTTGTGGTTTTTAGTAAGGGTTTATGGTGGAATAAATAGATTCAAATGAGTCATGCCCACTAGCTTCTTATTTTAGGGGTTATCATTATCAACCCCTTTCATAGAAAAGGCTTATTTTTCATTGTTGTGGGTTTCTCTAATTTCAATTAATTTACTTATAGCTTTCGTTATCCCTTAGCATGATCGGTTTTTTTTTAGTAATGTTGGTGCTCTACTCCTTTTTATGTTCCACAATTCACTTAGTGGTTGTTGCAAGCCCTTCCCCTCTCTTAAGAAAAATTCAAAGACCTAGTCCCCTATCCACTTTCTTGGTTTTCATTTTTGTAGTTTCTATCTCTTGGATAGTATTTTTTTCAGTGAGGCATTGGTGTGTGACTCTCTAGTCTCACTGGAAATGCCTCAATGAAGTGTATTGTTCCCCATCTTGGTGACACATACATTTGTAAGATCCTAGGCTAGTACTCCCCTATTGCCTCAAATTTTCGTCCTCTAGGAAAGCCACCTCTTTGATCGACAAAAACTCAAAATGATGTTTCTAGAGTGATCAATGCATTATAGCTCTATTATTGAAGGGCACTAAAAGGGAAATTAAGGATGTGATAGAAAAATGAAAAAGTGAAGTAATGATATCTCTGGAGGGAATAACTGGATATTGTATTCAAAGAGTGCATCTATAATTCTAGTTTCTCTCAATAAAGGAAATGAAGGTTGTCAAACCTACTATGTCCATTTGGCTCAACAAGTCCATCATTGCTTATAATTAAGGAACATGGTGACTCTAATTCTATGTTCCACGAAAAGATTAATTGGCTACAACAAAAGTTTAATATCGAATGTAAATAAGCCTTTAATATGGATATTTTTGAGATTCCTTTAACTCCCCCATTAATGTCCCCCATGAAGTATTTTCACCTAGATCATATGTATGGAGTTTCTCTTACTAGTCCCACCCTAGTGGAAGATAAACATATGAACCATTAGATTCAATTTTAGCGATAGTATTGCTAAGAAATGGCAATATTCCTCTTCTCAATCACTTATTGTAATACCCATCCATTGTTATCATGCTCGACCAAAGCTAGATTGAGTTATAATAGAAAAACTAGGTATGGGGGGTAAAATTGGGAGTAAATAATTTATTACCAAATAATTAAAGGGAATTTAAATGCTTGGAAAATGAGACACCTAGAGATGAGATTCTTGCCAAATCAACTCCCATTGGTGAATGAGGATGGATAATTTTTTCATTATAAGAATTCTAGATCAAGTTCTAGATAAGCTTAATGGATGGAAGATAAGTATCTGTTAAATGTTTAGCTAGAGAAAGACACTAAGTTTAGGAAAAACATAAAAGCCTTGAGGGAGAGAAAGGCGACCTTTTATGGGAAAATCTTAGGAAAGTGGATAAAAAGATCCACAAAATCGGGATGTCGCTAAAGGAAACCATATCATGAAAGAGGGAATTAAATACAGATTGAAGAGACCAACAAGAGGTTGTTGATGAGTGGGCAAGAACTCTTGGCTCAGTGGTGAACTACAGGAAGTCATTTCTAGGTTGAGTGGTGTTGCTCGATCTTCCAAGTGACACTCTTTCAGCTAATCTGGTTTGGTTCAATTGCATAAGATGTTCTCAATATTTTTGGCTCCTTACACTTGATGTTTTTGATAGATCGTATTAAAGGTAGTTAAGTCATGTTTTGTGTGGGAACTTTGATATGGATCGTGCATTAGGGCATTCTAACTTGCTTATGCATAACAATAATACATGCTTTTAAATTATCTTTGTAATGTCTAGATATGTGTAAAAGTTATTACGAATGTAGTATTATTTAAAAGTTCAGTTTTAATATATTTATGGGTAGTTATTGTATATATTTGAAATGTAAAATAGACATGTCATCTTTATTATTAAAAAAATAATATTAAGGTTTTTTAAATATTATTTTGTATGATTAATTATTTTATGTATTTGATATTTGGTAATTATAATCAATATATTAAATATATTTATAAATATAAATTAATTTAGTTCATTTATATAGTCCTTTTGATAGCTCAAATGCCTCTTTAATATTAATGGTCACTTTATGGTCACGTCACATTACTTTGTTGATATTGAGTGGTAAAGAAGGGATTACAGTTTCCTACATAAGGAAAAATGTTAATCATGCATTGCCTTTAATGTCAAAATAGTTTTCCAACATGAGTTGGACTCTCTCTCAAGGCTTCAATAATCTCTTGTAATCTCTTAATTTGGTAAAATTTTTCATTTTCTTATTTTATGGTTATTTGTGGTTTTTAGTAAGGGTTTATGGTGGAATAAACAAATCCAAATGAGTCATGCCCACTAGATTCTTATTTTAGGGGTTATCATTATCAGCGTCTTTCATAGAAAAGGCTTATTTTTCATTGTTGGAAGTTTCTCTAATTTCAATTAATTTACTTATAACTTTAGTCATCCCTTAGCCTTATCAATTTTTTTCTAGTAATGTTGGTGCTATACTCCTTTTTATGGTCCAGAAGAATAGAGAAATATTCCATTTGCCCAACTATCCCATGAATAATAACACTGCAACCACAGATGTCTCCTAACCTCCTCCAGTGAGGTTGCCAATCACTAGAAGTGAAAGACAGGATATTCCAATTCCTTTGGAGGAACAACAACAAGATGAATATGAATGGTTTCACGATGCTGACACTTCAAGCAAAGATCAAAACCAATTGATCGATTGGAGAAATGTTTCATTTCGGTCCAAAAATACTTCATCTAGGTCATCTTATTCTATGCAAACACCTCAGAATTTCAGCTATATAAATCCAAATCTTAGTTCCCTCCAACGACATCAATCAACTATTAGGAATAATACTGAAAGGGGGGGTGAATCAATATTTACAAATCAATAATATTTTCCATTTCATAATAAGATTTATATACGCTACTTCAGTGAAGGGAACTCGCATGTGCATGCAATTGTTTTTAAGGAAACCAGTGTATATCCAGTGAACTTATGATTCAGTTAATTCATCATATGTTGATCTTTAATGAGTGCATTAGTACTTTATTAAACATTAAATAGTAACTATGTGCAGTAATAACAGAATAAATGATCACACACAAGCAACAAACATGAACACCAATATTTAAGGTGGAAACCCAATGCGGGAGAAAAACCACCTGTTGTTGTTGTCTCTGTCTTCTTTTAATATAAAAATTAACATGTTTACAATCTTGTACTGGTGCAGACTCATAACAGTACACAAGCATGCACCTGCAAAAGGCAACAACCTTCTCTCGTTCTCCAACTTCCACTAGAAGGGAGCTACAACCCCCTAGCTCTTGTACTGGCTGATATGTTTACCAGTACTTAGGCACCAACCTGTTACCTTCAATTTTTCTCGAGATGCTACTGGAAAGGAGATCCAACCCTGTGATCTAATCACCAGCCACTATTGGTAAGAAGCTTCGACTTCCTCACTAAAGGCTCCAACCCTCAGTATCCTCCATAGACCACATTTCATAAATTTTCATACTAGAGTGATGGAGGAGCATTCAGCTCAACAATATTATTGTATTTTAGTAGACATAGGGGGTCTTGTGTTTCCATGGAAGTTGGTTTCCTATGTTTTGAATTAATGTAATTATTAAGGTTTTAGTTGATTTGAATGAGAGAAAATAGAACCGGGATTTAATTAAGTATAGTGAGGCATATTTGTAAATGTTCTCGAATGTAGGAGAACATGAGAGAATTAGGATAGTTGAGAGATTGAGAGATTTGAGAATTAACTGTAAAACTTAGATTAGGAGTTAGTTCATGATTTTTTGGATTAGAGAGGATCCTTAGAGATAAGGAAGAGACTTTAAGATTTTGCTCAGAAGGTTATGAATCTAAACCAAGAATTGGTTGTAGAATATTTTTGTATAAATGTAAGCCTAAAAGGCATACTGAGGGGTTAGCTAGTTAGTCAGTCAGGTTGAGAGTTAGATAGGTTTGATTGTAAGCCTACAACAGGTAGGAAAACAGAGGCCATTGATTTGAAAATCAGGTGAGAGAGACAGAGAGTCTTATTATGTAATCATTTGTTTATATATATACAGAGATTCAATTCCTAAATTGTGTAAGTGTGTGGTTTGAGTAATCAAAGATAAATTGTGTGTGAATTTGAGGCTCTACATAGTATATGTATGCAGGTGGATTTCAGGTAGAACATAGAGAACTTTGAAAAAACACGTAAAAGGTCAAAGAAATGAAGTGAAGATGAACAGGAACCGTCGAATCCTTGAGATCGATGGATATTAATGTCAGAAGAAAATGGCAGAGGAACAAATCTGGATCATCAAATCGACAGATCCATTAGATCGATGGTGACAGCAACTATGGGGGATAGGAGTGTTTTGATGTCTTGATCGTAGCCAAAGTCCCGCACGCGATCCTAGCCATCGATCTCATTTTCAAATGCTATCATAATAGTCAATGGTGGGGGCTAAGCTGTTTGGTAAGCTGTGTGCTAGTTGAAGACCGGCAGGTCGTAGATTTGAAGACCTCATACATCTAATGGATATCGGGTCATAAAGTGATCGGACATTAATCTCATAATGGACCCGAACATTTATAGATTAAAGATTTATAATCCTTATCAGTTCCATAAGGCCGGGTTAAGTGTCCTGCAAGTTTCTCGTGTGGTATTGCTACTGACCATTGGATCAAGTGTGTCTTGATCAAACGGTGGAGGATCACCGATTAGGTTGGTTGACCGGGTGTATCATCAACTGTCGAATTGAGCAGACCCAAAAAGTTTATCGACGCAAGTTAAAGTTATTTGAGTTCTATAGGATGAGTGGAGATCATGCGACAACCACTGATCTGATGGAATGAAATCAATGGTGGAGATTGAACCGATAAAGGTGGGCCTTGGAAAATGTGTCAAGGTCGTGGAAAAAGTGGAAAGGTAAGGTTAAATGTGGTTTGTGTATTTTTCTATTATATGAGGTTATAATAGAAATAAAGCGGATTAAGGGAAATTAACCATGGTATGATTAGTGTTGAGTAAATCCGAGACAAAGTAACAGGGTATGGTTAATATGCGCAAGTTTAAGAAATAACCAAAGTTTATGAGGGTTGAATAAGAGTCCACTCGAGAGGTTAATTAAGGTTTATACTATTGAATAGTCTTTGAAACATTTCTGCATGAGATTTTATTAAGGGTCCTTAAACGTTAATTTATGAAGGTTTGACTAGGAAAGGTAATTGAAATTCCTAGGATAAATGAGATTATGCAATTTATATGCATATTGTGAGTATTGTTGGCTTAGGCTGGCATCATTTTGGTATCAAAGTAGAATTGTGGTTGAAAAAACTGATATCAGAACAGAATAAGGGAATTCTGTGTAAAATATCTTTAAGAAAACTTAGAACAGAGTTATGTTTTGAAGGTGTGTATACAGGTGAATGGTGATGAAATCAGGCAAGAAGAAATAAAATTTTAATCTGACAAATAGTAGGCACACAGAGATAAAGTATAGCAAAATATTGAGAGAATTGCAAATGCAATGGGATAGAGGACAATCCATTCAAAGTGCAGGTGAATGGTAGAACAAGATCATGTAGAGATCTTGAAGGTGAGATGGTATGTTTTTATTTTAATTTGATTCGAAGATTGGAGAGTGTGTGGTCTTTATATTGATGCATAAGTAATAGCAAAAGAATGTGAGAATATTGCAGCATGCTAGAGCAAGGAGTGCTCAACTGGTTCCAGAGGAAAGAACCAGAGAAATGCTAAAAGACTGAGCTCGGAGGAGAGAAGCTTAGTGAGGCATATGTAGCAAGAAGGAGACTTGTTACTGTAGAGATATTGTTGCAGCTCATGAAGGAAATTCCACAAAGGATGTGGGTAGAATTGCTAAGGGATAAAAGAAGCAGGTAAAAGTTTTTGAATGAAAGCAGAATGTCACAAAACCTTGAGGAATTTCAACAGAGGTTGGATATAGAAGACAATTGTGTTCTTAAAAGGTGTAGATGAGTTGAAGCCTAGAAGGAGTAGAGAAAAGTACTCAAAAGAGGTTCCTGAGATAGAGAACCAAGTGCTTGCCAAAAGACCAAGTACAGAGGAAAGCTTGGTGAGGTAAGTAGCAGGAGGGAGGACTTGCTATTGCAGAGGCTTTAGTGCAGCTCGTAGTAAGTGAGTAAGGATCTCATGAAGATAGAGAAGGAGAAGATGACTACTAATAGCCATAGCAAAGGTTTTGAGGAAAACCACAGCAGAAGAAAACTGAAGAAGGAGGATTCCAAGGCAAATGGCAAGAGAATGAGTCAAGAGGAGCTTGACAAGGAAATTGCAGAGTTAAAAGAACAACTCGATGCATTAAGGAGGATAATGGAGGAAAGCCAGAGACTAGGTTGGGTATTAAAGAAGAAGCCAGTAAAGTGGCATAAGCTACAGAGAAGGCTACAACAGAAGCAAGTGGTTGATGGGAAAACTCAGAGAAGTTGAGTTGTAAATGGAAGTTTCCATTTGTGAACCAGAACAGGGTGAACTTCAAGGTGAAGATGAAGAATGGAGACCAGTGAACTATTGAGATAGTTCAAAGCAGCATACTGAAATGTTTCCAAAGGAAGAAGAGACACTGAGGTCGTATGTTTTTAATTATAATGATTGTTTTGTGAGTGCGGGTTTTGCAAAGGATTGGTAGCCTTATGAAGTTGTCATAAAACTTGATAAAAATTACTAGAGTTCAGAGGAGAACTTGGATCAACATACTGGTGTGATAGAGGATGAAGGGTACCTTTCAAAGGATAAGTATTCTAGAGCAGAGTATGATGAAGAATGCCTCTTGAAAGAAGAAAATATTGAATTGTTGCAGAAAAAAATAAGTTATTTATGAATTGATATTTGGAACTATTACAAAACAAGGACAATTCCTTGTGGAAGAAGGAGATGAAGATCAGCCTGAAAAGCTTATATGTGAAACGTCAGTTGAGGTTATTGAGCCTTACATTTTTCAAAGTGACAATTTTTATGTGAATACGGGGATTATAAGTGTTGAACATGAACTTATTTCTATGGAGATGAATGAGACAGAATTGTCTATGGAAGGCAGTACAATTGAATCATTGGACAATAGTGACCATGTAAAGGATGAAGTTGGAAGTGAAGAGCATTGTGATAAGACACTTGCTAAATGTAAGGAAGAAATTGAAATGCTGGAGAAATTTGCTAGGAGGAAATGGCAATAGAAAAGAAATGGTTACAGCAGTACTTGATAGTAGCAGAGGGTCTTTAAAAGACATGGAGACAGAAGAGTGTTTTGGTTCACAAACCAATAATTTGTTTGTAGGAACAATGGATAGAATGAATGAGTGTGATGTTGTGATCGAAGAAGTTGAACATAAGTTATTTGGGGATGAAATGGAAGTTCAGAACCAACAAGAGGGTCAAGATGTAAGGGTGGCAGTAAGGAACCAGCAACTACAGAATGAAAGTAACCAGCAGAAGATTAAAGGCAAATTTAAAGAAGAGACTATGTTAGCTTAAAACATAGTAAAGGATCATCATTCCATCATGATGATAGGCACGGTGGAGATAACCAGGGAAATTATTGAGGCAGTCAATAAAGAAGAAGGACTAAAATCTCATCAAAGGATCAGTGAATGGGAGAAAGAATTGGAGCTACTGGAGAAATGGCTGAAAGCACCAGTAGGGAAGAAAGAACCTCATGAAGATTGCAAAGGATATGCAAGAGAGGAAGAGGAAAGAGTCCAACAAAGAAATGAGTCAGATATAGAAATTGAATTGATGATGGATTTGATGAGAAAAGAGTCTCAAAGGGAGAAGAAAATAGTAAGAAATCAAAGCAGCAGCAAGAAAAAGACAGTAGCAGATTGTGACAGCATAGCTAGTGGGACCAATGCAGCATAAAGTGTGGAGACCTGGAGAACAACAACAAACAACAGTAGCAACCAAGGACATACTATAGAACAAAGTATGTGATCCAGGAGGACACAAATCAGAAGCACATGATCAGGAGATCACGATTATTTTCAATCTTGAGAGTCTAATGTAGGAGCATTCAACTCTACAATATCATTGTATTTTAGTAGACATAGGGGGTCTTGTGTTTCCAAGGAATTTTATTTCCTATGTTTTGAATTAATGTAATTATTAAGGTTTTGGGTGATTTTAATGAGAGAAGCTAGAATAGGGATTTAATTAAATATAGTGAGGCATATTTGTAAATGTTCTCAAATGTAGGAGAACATGAGAGAATTGGGATAGTTGAGAGATTGAGAGATTTGTGAATTAATTGTAAAACTTAGATTAGGAGTTAGTTCATGATTTTGTGGATTAGAGAGGATCCTTAGAGATAAGGAAGAGACTTTAGGATTTTGTTGAGAAGGTTATGAATCTAAACCAATAATTGGTTGTAGAATCTTTTTTGTATAAGTGTAAGCCTAAAAGGCATAGTGAGGGGTTAGCTAGTTAGTCAGTCAGGTCGTGTTAAGTTTAGGTATGTTCTATGCTAGAGCAATTTATTTAAATTTTCACAATTTGAAATCACGTCGACATTAAGATAAACTGCAGATAGAACATAAATATAAAACACAGAAGACAAGCCAAGACAAGAGGACAACGGATGTGGCGCAAGCTAGGGACAAACCCCACAATGTGTGGGGAAACCCTTTGATCAAATCTTCTTTTATCTTCAAAGTTCAGCAGAGAAAGAGAGAGAGAGTACATTAACACAGAAATCAACACTTTGACTTGTCTAGATCAGAGCATAGATCATCTCCTATAATGATGAGATCAATAAAAAACATTCTACTTCAACTGATCCTCCAAGGTGTCTCCTTCACCTATAATCATCCTGCATCAGGTTCTCAAGCTGCACCACTGCATATTGCATCATGCTGCACTATGTTGCCCATGTCCATGATCTTATCCATCATAATGTTGTTCAAACTAAGGTGAATCATCACGCTACTGCCCCTGCTAATTTATCATTGCCCTCTCATGCACATGATCTCATAGTGCTGCCCATCATGTTGTTTCCTCTGCCTTCTCATTGCTTCATCATGCTGCAACAATTTGTTTATTTTGATATCAGCCTTAGCTTCTTGCTATGGCTTGCAGCCTAGTAAAGTAGCTAGGTTATATAAACTCTTCAGCAAATTTCTTAAACTGTCCTTCTTTCTGCGTTAACAGATCTCGATGTGTTAACAATTTTCTATGACAATGTTGACAACGTATAGGGTTTCTCCTTGAACCAGTGTGTATAGACCCTTTATGTCCTGTGTTTGCTACAACATGTTCCTTACTGTGTGTTCCTTACATAGCTACCTTGACTACGTTCATTATGCTGAGTTCCTTATACTATATAGATGAACGTGGTTCCATATTCACGTGACTTCATATGGTTATGTATATATATGAACGTATTCCTTCATAACTGCATTGAACTTGGCTTCATATGGCTACGTATATATTTATGAATGTATTCCTTCATAACAACGTTGAGATTGCTATGCGTGTTATATATATATGCCATGACTGCATGTAAAGCATAGGGTTTCCAATGTATAAGGTAATGCATTGTATAGCCTGTATGGTCTGATCATCATACCACATCCCGTGTGAACTGCTTATATGAACCATCCAATGTATAGAGTAGTATGTCCACCGTATCACCAGACAGTGTATATGATTTTCTGCGTATCCACCTGACAGCCCAGCGTATGTCTTCCTGTGTGTTCATAACAACGTATAATGCCGTTGCGTTTACCAAAATGCCAATGCCTTGCGTTCACTATGACTGCATATCACCTACGTTCACCATGATGCCACTGTGTTCACCACAATATAATAATTGCGTTTCACTATAATGCTACGGTTGTCACCATAACAACGTTTCACTATAATGCTACGGCTACCTAGATTAATGCTACTGCAGTTAGGGCATCATAGCAAATACTCTTAGTGTTTTCTCCTTCTCCAAAAACCCAGACGTGGAGAGGAGATCACCTAAAGAGTGTGTCTAGAGCCTACACTAAAGCGAGGATGATGAATAGACATGTTGGTTGGGCTTCTAGAGCCTACAAAATAGTTGGTCGGCTTGATAATAATTTCATAAACAAAATAAATTCATATCTCCATAAATACTTATCGAAATCGGATGATATTTGGATCAATCCTACACCTCTCGAAGAGAGGGATACAATAAAAATATCAGCTGCCATAAATAAGCTGACCCACATGGACTTTGGCCCTAGTTTCCATTTTAACACTCCCTCTCAATTAGGGAGAACTCCATTAGTTGATCCATAAGTCCGACTGTATTATCTCTGCCATGAGTGCCCTGCACTGTTCTGCCAAACTCTGCTCAACTCTGTTGGCTTTACTCTACTCTGCTCAACTCTGTTGGCTTTGCTCTGCTCTGCTCAGCTCTACTCTGCTCAGCTCTGTTGGCTCTACTAGCTCTTCTATGCTTTGCTCAGCTCTGTTGGCTCTGCTCTGCTCTGCTCATCCCTATTCGCTACTCTGCTCTACTCAGCTCTACTGGCTCTGCTCTTCTCTGCTCAGTCCTGTTGGCTCTGCTCTGCTCTGCTCAGCTCTGTTGGCTCTGCTCAGCTCTGTTGGCTCTGCTCTACTCTGCTCAGCTCTGTTGGCTCTCCTAGCTCTGCTCAGCACTGCTGAACTATGAAGAATAAGAATTGATCGAGAATGTCTCATACCATTCTCCACTGACCCGAAGTCAGTCTCAGAGTGCGTACCACTAGTCCCAGACCAGTCTCAACTAACCCAAAGTCAGCGTCATAGTAGGTACTACTCCTACTATTGGTCCCAGACCAATATCGCAGTCTCAGGGAGTGTACCACTGGTCCCAAACCAGTCTCAGCGGACCTGAAGTCAGCGTCATAGTATGTACCACTCTCACTAGTCCTAGACCAATACTGCACTGACATGAAGTCAGTCTCAGAGTATGTACCACTGGTCCCAGACCAGTCTCAACTGACCTGAAGTTAGCATCATAGTATGGTACAACTCCTACCACTGGTCCCAAACTAGTATCGCATGATTAGAGAGTATACTACTGGTCCCATACCAGTCTCAACCAACCCAAAGTCATTGTCATAGTATGTACCACTCTCACTGGTCCCAGACCAGTCCTACACTGACATGAAGTCAGTCTCGGAGTATGTACCACTAATCCCAGATCAATCTCAGTCGACCCGAAGTCAGCGTCATAGTATGTACAACTCCTACCACTAGTCCTAAACCAGTATCGCAGGCTCAGAGAGTGTACTACTGGTCCCAGACCAGTCTCAACTAACCCAAAATAAGTGTCATAGTATGTACCACTCTCATTGGTCTCAGACCAATCCTGCGCTTACACGAAGTCAGTCTCGGAGTATGTACCACTGATCCCATATCAGTCTCATTCGACCCGAAGTCAACGTCATAGTATGTAAAACTCCTACCACTGGTCCCAGACCAGTATCATTGATCCCAGATCAATGGAGGTCATCCTAGCGTAGGGAGTACGGTAGATACAACGATGCATCCATCGGTACTACTATGGTCCCTAACTTCATTTCCTTGCTCATTGATCAGATGAGAGGTACTTCCCATGAGTCCCAGACTGCATGGGTAGCATGCCTCGACAGGAGAACTTAATCAATCCTATCCTCACAGGAGAACACATCAATCCTACTACAATCGCCATGGATAACACATCAATCTAGGTTGTCATGGAGAACACATCAATCCAGGCATCACAAGAGAACTAATCATCCTGCTACACAAGAGAGCGAATCATCTTGTCCCACAAGAAAACGAATCATCTTGCTCCAGTGTGCACCACCAGGGGAGGGTGAGTCACCCTGTGGTTGTATGTTGCTCCAGTAGAACTGCAAGCCCCTTAGAGCTCCCAGAGGTCAATGTATGCAACATGCAGGACCCTTTTACAAAGGTCTCTTGACGACTCCAAGTCATTCGGGAAAATCACAAATTTGATCTTTCCTCGGGACTCTGTCCTGTACATCATCTCAGTGCGATGGAGCCTCCTTGATCATCGACTTACCATATCCTAGATAAGATAGCATTTGATGTCTATCTGCTAGAGCAATTGTCAAATACGAGATTCCTCAATAATCGAATCCCACCTCTAGTTGTCACAGAGAATCACAGTGGTATTCATCATGTGTACAAACAGCTTACTGAAGAGCTTCAGCAACCATACTACCTCACAGAAGGCCATACTATCATCAATGTATTCATCCTTGGTGGTGCTCAGAGTCACCAAATTCTACTTCCTGCTCATCCAGGATATAGAGGCAGATTCCAAAGAGAAACAGCACTAAGAAGTTCTCTAATGATCCTCCATACTGCCTGCCCACTTATCATTTGAATAATCATGTGGTTTCATATTTCCGACAGTGTATCTCAATTCATGAGAGATTGTGCCTAGAAGATATCTCAGAATATTCTTGTCACCAATCCAGTGAGGCACAACCAAATATGAGCTCACCTGCTAACTGCAACACAGATGTCCGGACGGAGGTTCTCCAAGAACATCAACGCGAATGAGTTTATGAAACTCAGAGGCATTTCCAAAATCAGGTCCGACATCACTACCATATAACTTTTGAAAGTTAAGATCCTTGAGGTAGTCACAGGCTTGCAGCTTAACTTTCCACATTCAGAATCCAACTCCCTCTATCTCCTATAAATGAGAGGGTCTACACCTGTCAGACATAGGTGCTGGTACAAGAGGTTTATCATCCACAACCTTTGAGTAATGGTTTGGATCGATTTCACTCCTAGTGAAGCTCATTTGCATTAGACAGCTATCAATCCTCTCATACTATGCCCGAGGTGTTTTGCTTCAAGCCATAGAGGGCTTTCTTAAACCTTTATACATGAGATTCCCGATCATGAGTCTTAAACTCCTCGGGTTGTTCCAAGCCTGTGGACCTGCTGCATGAGGGGAATGTTCCCCTTTTAATATTTTCCTTTGGTACATTTCAGACATGTACCTTCATGATCCTTTTTGAATTCAGGCATCCAAGTCACCATCTGACTCACAGACCTCCGTTGCTGAGTCAAAGGACATGGTCCCCAATGGACTTCCTGCAACTTGATACAACCCTGAACTCAAAACATCTTTGCAAGATCTATTTTCAAACACGTACCTTTCCATCGATAACCTTTGACTTCTATTTCCGAGATGGACATCGGGTTCTTCTTGCGATCAGGTACATAAAAGAGATTCTAGGGTTCCTTGCTTTCGTGGAAGAGTCGACCATTTCCTTGATGACCTGCATTACCAATTATTCCTTTGATCATTGAAGATGTCCCAAGAATGATTGTTATCTTCATCAAGAGATGTGTCTCTGCCATGTACAACGGCCAAACTTATTTCAACAAGGCATCTGCCTTTCCTTCCACCCTTAGATCCGAACTTCGCAATGAAGTGATCGTTAGATGGGCCATCAGAAACTTCTACTGTGCCATTCTGATAACATTCTCTGGTTCGACTTCACCCTAGGTGAATTATGAGAAATCCATTGAACCTTTTGTCTTGTCCCAACTATCTTCAGTGATTTCTCTTTCACTCTTTCTTGGGCATTGTCTTCACCTCATCTCTGATACCATGTTAAGTTTAGGTATGTTCTATGCTAGAGCAATTTATTTAAATTTTCACAATTTGCAATCGCGTCATCATTAAGATAAGCTACAGATAGAACATAAATATAAAACACAGAAGACAAGCCAAGACAAGAGGACACAGGATGTAGTGCAAATCAAGGACAAACCCCACAATGTGTGGGGAAACCCTTTGATCAAATCTTCTTTTATCTTCAAAGTTCAGCAGAGAAAGGGAGAGAGAGTACATTAACAATAGAAGTCAACACTTTGACTTGTCTAGATCAAAGCATAGATCATCTCCTATAACGATGAGATCAGTTGAAGACATTCTACTTCAACTGATCCTCCAAGGTGTCTCCTTCACCTATCATCATCCTGCATCAGGTTCTCAAGCTGCACCACAGCATATTGCATCATGCTGCACTATGCTGCCCATGTCCATGATCTTATCCATCATAATGTTGTTCAAACTAAGGTGCATCATAATCACGCTACTGCCCCTACTAATTTATCATTGTCATGTCATGCACATGATCTCATAGTGATGCCCATCATGTTGCTACCTCTGCCTTCTCATTGCTTCATCATGCTGCAACAATTTGTTTATTTTAATATTAGCCTTAGCTGGTTACTATGGCTTGCAGCCTAGCAAAGTAGCTAGGCTATATATCCTATTCAGCAAATTTCTTAAACTGTCCTTCTTTCTGTGTTAACAGATCTCAATGTGTTAACGGTTTTCTATGAAAATGTTGACAACGTATAGGGTTTCTCCTTGAACCAGTGTGTATAGACCCTTCATGTCCTGTGTTTGCTACAACGTGTTCCTTACTGCATGTTCCTTACATAGCTACCTTGACTACGTTCATTATGCTGAGTTCCTTATACTATATAGATGAATGTGGTTCCATATTCACGTGGCTTCATATGGCTATGTATATATATGAACGTATTCCTTCATAACTGCATTGAACTTGGCTTCATATGACTGCGTATATATTTATGAACGTATTCCTTCATAACAGCGTTGATATTGTTGTGCGTGTTATATATATACGCCATGACTGCGTGTAGAGCATAGGGTTTCTAGCGTATAAGGTAATGCGTTGTATAGCCTGTATGGTTTGATCATCATACCACATCCCGCGTGAACGGCTTATGTGAACCATCCAACGCATAGAGTAGTATGTCCACCGTATCACCAAATAGCGTATATGATTTTATGTGTATCCACCTGACAACCCAGCGTTGACTTCCTAGCGTATGTCTCCCTGTGTGTTCATAACAACGTATAATGTCACTGCGTTTACCACAATGCCAATGCCTTGCGTTCACTATGACTGCGTATCACCTGTGTTCACCATGATGCCACTGTGTTCACCATAATATAATAATTGTGTTTCACTATAATGCTACGGCTGTCACCATAACAACGTTTCACTATAATGCTACAGCTACCCAGATTAATGCTACTACAGTTAGGGCATCATAGCAAATACTCTTAGTGTTTTCTCCTTCTCCAAAAACCCAGACGTGGAAAGGAGATCACCTAAAGAGTGTGTCTAAATGACATCAAATCCTCTTATATTTATACTAAAGCGAGGGTGATGAATAGACACGTCAGTTGGGCTTCTAGAGCCTACAAAATAGTTGGTCGGATTGATAATAATTTTATAAACAAAATAAATTCATATATCCATAAATACTTATCGGAATTGGATGATCTTTGGATCAATCCTACACCTCTCGAAGAGAGGGATCCAATAAAAATATCAGCTTCCATAAATAAGCTGAGCCGCATGGATTTTGGCCCTAGTTGCCAATTTAACAGGTCAAGAGTTAGATAGGTTTGATTGTAAGCCTACAACAGGTAGGAAAATAGAGGCCATTGATTAGAAAATCAGGCGAGAGAGACAGAAAGTCTCATTATGTAATCATTTGTTTATATATATATATATATAAATAGATATATATATATATATATATATAGATCCTAAATTGTGTAAGTGTGTGGTTTGAGTAATCGAAGGATAAATTGTGTATGAATGGGAACCATCAGATCCTTGATATCGATGGATATTAATGTCAGAAGAAAATGGTGGAGGAAAATATTTGGATTGTCAGATCGACAAATCCATTAGATCGATGGTGACAAAAACTGCAGGGGATAGGAGTGTTCAGATGTCTTGATCGTGGCTGAAGTCCCGCACTCGATCCTAGCCGTCGATCTCATTTTCAAATGCTTACATAACAATCAACTGTGGGGGCTAAGCTATTTGGTAATCTGTGTGCTAGTTCAAGACCCACAAGTCGTAGATCTGATGACCTCATACATCCAATGGATATTAGGTCATAAAGTGATCGGACGTTAATCTCATAACGGACCCAAACATTTATAGATTAAGGATTTATAATCTTTATCAACTCCATGAGGTCGGGTTAAGTGTCGTGCAAGTTTCTCGTGCGATATCACTACTGACCATTAGATCAAGTGTGTCTTGATCAAATGATGGAGGATCACCGATTAGGTTGGTTGATCGGATGTATCATCAACCGTCGAATTGAAGGGTGAAGATCAATGGTGGAGATGGAAGCCGATAAGGCTTGGGCCTGAGCGGACCCAAATAGTTTATTGACATGAGTTAAAGTTATTTGAGTTCCATAGGATGAGTGGAGATCACGCAACAGTCATTGATCTAATGGAATGAAATCAATGGTGGAGATTGATCCGATAAAGGTGGGCCTCGGAAAATGTGTCAAGGCTGTGGAAAAAGTGTAAAGGTAAGGTTAAATGTGGTTTATGTATATTTCTATTATATGAGGTTATAATAGAAATAAAGCAGATTAAGGGAAATTAATCATGGTATGATTAGTGTTGAGTAAATTTGAGATTATGCAATTTATATGCATACTATGGGTATTGCCAGCTTAGGTTGGCATCATAGATACTCCTCATACACAATAACACAATATGAAGGCCATGCTTCATCAAATTTTTGCACTAGACCCATTAGTAACTTTGAAGATCAAACTTAACAATAACTACAATACAACCATTAAATACATCTCCATCATCCAATAACTGAAACCCAATCATCAATCTTTGAATCAACCACAACTGAATTAATCAATCATTGAAACCTCTCACATAACTGAATCACCCAATCATCAATTTCTAAATCAACCAAAACTTAATAAATCAATCACTGAAAACTCAATCAACCGACACTTAATCAAAATTCAACCAATCAACTGGAACAAACAAATCATTATACCCAGTACACAGATCTGAACCCAGAACATTGCATCAACAACCAGAGCCAACTGCAACCTCAAAAATCATATGTCAAAATGCATATGCTACTTCAATGAAGCCAAACTGCATGTATACGCTACTTCCTTTAGCCCAACCTGCGTATACCTCTAAAGATACTGAATCATAAAACCTCTGAACCACAAATTGTACCAACTAGTGACACTCTGAAGATCTACTATCAATTTATAGAGTTCTAAACTGATAGCAACAAGGATCACCCTTCTTACTCAATCAATCAATCAACCAGACTTAATCTCCTTATACAAGAAATTTTACCTGTAGATATAATGAAGACATCATTGACAAATAGCAATAAAATAGCAACACTGATCAGATAGATCACTCATCTCTGAACAACAGGCTTTTCTTTTGCATACGCTACTTGGAAGAGTCAAACTAGTGTGTATACACACCTTCACCAAGGCAAACCAGTGTATAGACTTGCAAATAATAACTTATAACTTCACAGCTATTCCAGACTTCAGACATACCCAGATCATAACATATTAAGGATAAAACATTTGTTAGCACTCAAATTTAGCCTATCCATTATCATATCACATAATGATAAGTCAATATGATCTTGATCCATCATTAGATCTCATCCATCATCAAACACTCAGGTGCATACTTAGTCTAAATCAAGCAAAGCATCAGAAACCCATAACATGCATACTTTCTTTCGATCTAACATTTCATAAGATATTCATTATTTGTGCCCTTAGCCCTTTGATCTTCTCCTCCTTATATATTTTTATCCTTTCTCAATACCTTGGACCAAAACAACACTTAGAACCTATGGTATTCTTGGACGGGATCAAATAACCGTTACTCTACTCAATATTGTGGGATAATACCATGGTATGGACCCTTGGTATTATTTGTAATTGATCTGACCTGCAAATATATGAAAATACAAATATACCTAAGAAATAACAATATCTGAATATAGATATAAATTCTTCTTTATTGATCAAACCTTAAGGTAACGCAACACCATACATTCACTCCTTAAGGAAGGCGAACACTCCACAAGCCATATGCTTGTTCATACAATATTCCTTGATGTTCCTTAATGGGGAGTCTCTAGCCTCTATATAGGCTTTATACATACAATACCATGGGTCATTACCATGGTTCCCTCAATACCATCTAACTAATACCATGGGCTTATTACATTATTGCTAACTACTTGTGGTCCCTTACATGATACGGGTTAACCATTTTATTTATTACTATGGCCCTTCCCATTATTACATTATTCCCTTGGGTACCTCCCTCTATACCCCATACTATCCCCCCTAGGTATACTACATTTCACCGCCCCTTAAACATATTTCGTCCTCAAAACATAAGAAGAACACAAATAATATGGTCTACTCAAAAGAGTAGTCCACTGGTATCTATTGGAAATAATACTGAGAGGGGGGGTGAATCAGTATTATCAAATTCTTTTCAATATATCTTCTAGATTTATACATTAATTTATTCTTCAGATATTGATCATTAGTTTGTATGTCAGTACCATATAATAATGAGCAAGAACAAGAAAGACAGATAATCACACCAAGGAACACCAGATATAAGGTGGAAACCCAATGTGGGTGAAAACCACTTGCTACAATATGTCTCTATCTTCTTTTAATTAGAAACTTCTTTTACAATGATTTTGTACTGGTGCAGTCCTTTACCAGTACGCAGGCTGCAACCTGCAGAGAGCTACTACCCTCTCTCGTTTTTCCAGTCTCTCCTGGAATGCAGCTACAACCCCCTTTGCTCTTCTACTTCTTTAAGGACCACGTTTCATGAATTTTCAAACTGGATCCATGAACATCAAATAATCAACAAGTACATATGAATCACCCCATCTCCTTTTATAATCAACCAAGGAATCAACCCTTAACTTTACAAAATGCAGTAACCAGAACAACAATACCAGAAATCTAAACCCAAAACTCTTCAGAAATAGATAAAAGGCAGCCAACAAATATTTCAAGAAAAAAAGTCTCCAACTTCACCAATAGAAACCTGTGAATATCCGCAGCTCTTCTGTGTCTATACTACGCATACCCGCAACTGATCCTTTTGTTGTTCTGTGTACCTCTGCGTTGATCCGCACCTGCACTGTCTGCCTAACAGCGTACCTCCACACCTGGTCTTTCTGTTCCTCTTCGTACCTCCGTACTGTGCCTTCTACTGCGCTGCGTACCTCCGTACTGTGCCTTCTACTGCACTGTGTACCTCCGCACTGTGCCTTTCGCTATTCTGCGTACCTCCGCACTGCCTCTTCTGTTGCGCTGCGTACCTCCGCACTATGCCTTCTGTTGCGCTGCGTACCTCTGCACCTGCGCCTTTTGCTACGCTGCGTACCTCCGCACCTTCTCTGTGGATCGCCTGCGGACCTCCGAATAGAGCCAATTTAATAGTCCTTCAATGTACCACAGACTGTTAGATCCACAGATCTGATCACGTACCCAAAAGATCACGACCTATCAACAGATCCACCTTTCACTTTACAGATTTCACCTTGATTTAGATCTAGCGTTTTATACCGATTACCAAAAATTTCAGATCTTAGGATCACCTGCGGGTATATCATTTTCCATGATTTTGAGAGCTTGAACTGAGATCTGCCACTTGAGTGAGTTTCCATCAAGTACAACACCTATGCCATAGTACCAAACCAGAATCATAATGCCAACAATCTCCCCCTTTGTACTTGATGGCAACCTCAAGATCCTCAACGTCATTCTCCCCCTTTGACATCAAGGGCAAAGGGTTATGCTCCCCCTGACTATAGACCAGATATGCAAAAGAAAAATTCTTCAAGAAGAACCATAATCCATCATACACCATCAATGATCTTGACAAAAAAGATAGAGACATATTAGCAGCAATATTCAGATCATCATCCATGTTCTTCTTCTATACTTTCTCCTTCAAGATCTTCTACCATAATGCCAACAATGCATTATTAGAAGAATATATGCTCCCCCTGAACCTGTGCCAATCGATCTTCGACCAATCCATAAACCAGCAAATGTATGCATATACCCCATATGAAACTCGCGTACAACCAAAATCTCTGATACAGATGAGATTCAACAACAAGATGATGCATCAACTACCCCCAGCTTTTGCCTGTGGTATTCAAAAGTCTCCCTCAACAATGGTTTGGTGAGTATATCAGCAACTTGTTCCTTAGAAGGAACATACTCCAACTTGACCTTTTGTTCAAGCACTTGTTCCCAAAGAAAATGATATTTGATAGGTATATGCTTGGTCTTTGAATGCATGACTGGGTTCTTCGAAAGGTTGATTGCACTTGTATTATCACATAAGATGGAGATAGGTGGTGTACAAGTGATTTGAAAATCCTGCAAGGTTTGCATCATCCAAAGAAGTTGAATGCAGCAAGATGCAGTAGCCACATATTCCACTTCAGTTGTAGATAAAGCAATCGAACTATGTTTCTTGCTGAACCAAGATACTAATCTGGAACCCATAAAGAATGCACCACCACTTGTGCTCTTTCTGTCATCCACGCTTCCATCCCAATCTGCATCCGTATAAGCATGAAGAGTGAGATCTGTATTTCTAGGATACCATAAGCCATAGTTTTGAGTTCCTTGAAGATACTTGAAAATTCTCTTCACTGCCTGAAGATGAGTTTCCTTTGGATTTGCCTGAAATCTTCCAACTATTCCCACTGCATGCATGATGTCTGGTCGTATACCTGTCAAATAAAGTAGACTTCCAATCATAGATCTATAGGTTGGCTGATGCACTACTGCTGATTCATGATTTGCACTGAGGCTGCATCCTGTAACCATGGGGGTACATACTGGTTTTGCATCTTCCATGCCATATTTCTTCAAGATCTGCTTGAGATACTTGGTTTGATACAAAAAGATACCATCTTCATTTTGTTGGATTTGCAAACCAAGAAAATATGTTAGTTCTCCAAGCAAAGACATTTCGAATTCTTTCTGCATCACCAAGGCAAAGCTTTGACTCATAGCTTCTTCATTACTGCCAAAGATAATATCTACATACACAACAAGTATTAGCAATTTGTCATTTTCAATTTTTATATAAAGATTTCTATCTGCTGATCCTTTTGAAAAACCTTGTTGATGAAGATATTTGTCCAAACGGTAGTACCA
>APFE031621752.1:0-15607 GCA_000404065.3 Pinus taeda
GTGTATTGGTATAGAGATTAATATTATAAACCCAAATGATTATAAGTATGTTAAAACAAAGAGATTATGAATATTTTAAACCCAAGAAGTTGATATTGTAAACCCTGGGGATTAATAAGCCCAAGGCATTAATAAACCCAATATTATAAATCCTAATATTAAACTCAATATAATAAACTCTAATATTAAGCCTTAATATTATAAACCAAATATAAAACCCAAGGATTAACATTATAAACCTAACATATTCCCAAGAGATTAATATTATAAACCCAAGGAATTAAGAAATTGAAAGGATCAATATTATAAACCCTAGGGATTAAAAACCCAAGGGATTAATATTTTAAACCATAGTAAATCAAATGAATTAATCATAAAAGCCCTAAGGATTAAAAACCCAAGGGAATAATGTTAAAAACCCAATAGATTAATATTAGAAATAGATGAAGAATTGGATAGGTTTGTTAAATTCACATTTAAATACTATTAAAAAACCCAAGGGATTAATAAACCCCAAAATTTAAAAATGCAAGGGATTAATATTATATACGTAAGGGATGAATATTATGAATGCAAAGTATAAATAAACTGAAGGGGTTATTAATAGTATAAACGTAAGGGATTAATAAACCAAAGAGATTAATACTATAAACCCAAGTGATTATGAATATTTTAACACTAAGGGATTAATAATAAAAACTTTCAGATTTAATAAAACCAAGGCATTAATAAACCTAATATTATAAATCCTATTATTAAACCCAATATAATAAACTTTAATATTATAAACCCAATACAAAAATCCTTAATTTCAAACCCTAATTTTTTAATGTTGAAAGTGGACATTGAATAAATTTTATTGTAATATAACATTGCAACAAGAGTATTAGATTAATTCTTATCTTGTGACAATATTTGTCACAATGCAACATTAGATTGATTTTTGTACCATTCAAATGTCACAATTTAAAACCCCATTGTAGTGTCGCAATGTGACATTAAAAATATTGGAATGTAATACAACGTTCCAACAATGGTTCTCATATTATTTGTCACGTTATGACAATATTTGTCACAATGCGATGTTGAATAGATTTCTACACCATTCCAACACCACAATATTAAACCATAACATTATAAACTGTAACATTATAATACCAATATTCTAAACCCTAACATTAAACCCAATATCATAATGCTAATATTAAACTCAATATTATAAACCCTAATATCTAACCCAAAATTATAAACTCTAATATTAAACCCTACTTTTCTAATGCAACAATGCAACTTTGAATAAATTGCAATGTAATATAAGTCATGAAGTTGTTGATGAAAGTCTTTAATAGTTGTAGATGCAGTTCCGTGGATACTCTGTTTCAAAAAGAAGGAAGTTGTTCCTTGGCTACCAGGATGGAAAATCACATTCAACAACAAATATTGAAAATTGAGGATGACTTCCAAATCAATGGTCAAAATATCTGAGCATATGTAAACCATAGTCATTCATATCAACATTACAAATACATGGATAGAATCTATCAACATTAATATTATAAACCCAACTGATAAATATTAAACCCAATGATTAATAAGATAACCCTAAGATTAATATTATAGGCCCTAATATTATAAACAATAATATATTATTATACATATTAACGATTAATATTATAAATTGAAGGGATTATTAATATTTTAAACTTGATGGATTATAAACCCTAGAATTAATATTATAAACTCCACGATTAATATTGTTAACCCTAGCCATCCAATATAAGCCTCTGTTGTCAACCATGACCATCCACTATAGTTTCTTATAGGTTACTTATATATACACAATCATTCTTGTGGTAAGTATGCCTCACAATGGCAAACATGTTCACCTTTGTTGACTATGATGCCCATAATGTCTATAATTGACCATGTCAACAATAGTCAATCACAGTTAACATGTGTTAATATATAAATATTATAAAATCTAGCATAGTCAACCACATATATCTTTTGGGTTTATAATATTAATTCCTTAGCTTTATTAATTCCTCGAGTTTATAACATTAACATTCCATTGGGTTTAGCCATATTATGATTAAGATAAATAGCTTTTATATATGAGATAAATGTATGCATTAATAAGTCATATTAAGATTAATAAGTCATATTAGGTTTCATAATCCCTCGCCTTTACAAATATTAATTCCTTAGGTTTTTAATATTGTAAATTAAAAACCTAAGAAATTAATAAACTCAAAGGATTAATAAGCCCAAAAAATTCATGACTATAGATTTTATACTAAATAAAATTTAACTGTAACTAGAGCTTGCTTTTGGCTTTTTCTAGGTTGTAAAATTTGGTAGAAATGTTTTAAAATATATTAGCTATAGAAATAGTTTGTTTTGATTTCTGATTAATTTTATTAAAATTTGAGAAAAATATTTTAAATTAAATTTAGTTGTACTTATATATTATATATTTTAATTTTATTTTTTAATAAATTATCTATATATCAAACTAAATTCTAATAATAATTAAGAAAATAAAATATAATAATAATAATAATATAATAATATAAATAATAATAAATAATAATAAATTCTTTTTTTTCCAAATTTGTTGTATATCAAAGTGTAATAATTATTTTGTAAGTGTAAATAATTATATCTATATATATAAACGTTGGAATGATAAATCAAAATTTTGATGAAGCTTGTTCCATCAAAACTGGAAAAAAATTGAATCAATTTCATTTTGATAAAGTTTAAACTTATTTTAAACATTACTATAGAAAATTCACAGCCATTTCTATTGCCTCTGAAGGGTTGTAGTCGAGAAATAACTCATATGTTAGATTTTGCACGCATTGAAGTTAATCCACGACTATAATGGTTTGCTGTTCCATATATTTGGAATGAATGAGATGGAAAATAATCAACATACTGCGCCTTGTCTGTCTATCCTTCGCCTCCATCTGCGTGATTATACGGTTGCCTTGATCAAAGTTCGTGTCTAAAAAATTGTTGCTAAAATGTAGTGATACGTGAAATTAGAATTATCAGTTTTTAATTATATAGTTTGATTTATATTTGAATAAAGTTATCAGAACATTATTTCAATATCTATAAAATTTGGATAACGATAAGTTTTATATATTTTTTTAAAATTTATATTTAACTAGTATTTTAAAATAATATAATTCATAATAATTATTTATTTTCATAAAATTATCAAAATATTTTAATTAACATAATTATGGATTAAAACTTATTTCATGAAATATAAACAACATTAATAAAGTTTAATAGTTAAAAGTAATATATTATAGATTAAAAAATTAATAGAGCAGATATAACAATTCCCTAATGGATTAACAAATATAAGGTATTTAAAGTCCTTTTTCGTTTCCAAAAGAAATTTGTCAAATTTTAGATAGATATAAGGTCATAGCATAATTTTGATAAGATTATTGTTTAGTTGCAATTTTTATGTTAAATTTGTAGGTTAGTTATGAAAAGTTTACTACAATGGTTAAGTTGAACATATAGAAGTGCAGTGAAAGATATTAATATATTAATTGATTTATAGTTAAAAGATGAAATATAAATTTTAAGGGTTATATTTATTATAATATATTAATTATCTGAAAATTATCAAATTATATATAATTCCTTTATTATAAATAAAACAATGTATTTTTTAACTCAAATGTTTTAAATAGAGTATATTTGTTAACGAATACTACAACACAACACAAATATGCTTTTATGTATCTATTCATAATGTTAACAATTGAGTTAATTTAATGCACTCACTATCAAATATTGTTGATTATATATATATAATATTACACGAATTGTAGTGTGTGATAGTTAAAATTAAGAGTTCTGGAAAAAATTTGTTATAAAACTGTTATATGTTATAATGATTATCAATGTGTTTGGTATCATATTATAGAGATAGTGTAAGTAAACTCTAAATAAAATACTTCAATTTCCACTTTAAATTTACATCATTTAAAAAAATAAATAAATAAAAAATCAAATTATACCTATCTAATTGTTCTCTACTTTTTAGTATGAAGGAAACATGTATTCTTTTTACTATTGAGGATTTACATTAAATTCAACTAAAATATTTGAGTATATATGTGTGTGTGTGTGTGTGTGTGTGTGTATAGAGAGAGAGAGAGAGATGTGCTTTGTAATTCAAGGTATGAGGGATATTTGTTATTGCTTCAATGCTTAATATGAAGTTGACACTTAAAACTAAAAAAATTATGAATAACAAAAAAAACCAATATTGTCACTATGAGGAGATATGTTTTTAAAAGTAGACTAATAACAAAAAACTATTTAAATCTGGGCAATGTGGATCATAAATAACATGTTTCGATATATTATGTAAAATTTTAAAATATCAACTATTGTAATTGCTCAAAATAGAGACATGTAATTCCTTCTATGCTCAACATGTCATATGCATGTGTGTGTGTCTCTGTGTGTGTTAGCCCTTTATCTATCAAGTGCTTAGCAGTATCAAATATTTAGAGGTACAAACATTTTTTCAAGTTTTACACTCTAGAAGAGATTCCCACTTCAATAGATTTGATCCATCTTAATCCTTCATAGATCTTAGGTTAACATAGACCTCTACTCATAACATTCAATCATATCTGTCATCATTCATGACTTGAACTTTTATTTCTAGCCTCATTTTGTCATTATTTATAAGAGATAATGCACTTGTGTTATTTTGAAGGTTTTCTTGATTAATTTGATTTATTTTACTTCTTTATGTTCCATCTACAAAAATAAAATTAAAATGCAATAATTATATCCACTTTATATTACAATATATACGATTTTGGACATTGAAGAGTGTACCATAATATAGTATTGAATGACTCAAAATATTTTTTTGGTGACTTCACTCGATACTTTGTTTCCTAATATGTTATACACAATGAAAAACTATAGATATATTTTAAAAATTATTGTTGTCCCATTAGTTACAAAATTGTGGATGCAAAAACTTATAGATACATACAATTTATTATTACAATTTTCCCCAAGAAAAAGAACATACTATTTCAAGTTGAAAATGAAGTGCATTTCTTAGGCACACTTGTGCCAACATTAAAATACAATTGGATGTGAAAATAGGGTTGTGTCTAGATTATTAATATTTTTTTGCATAAAAATAAAATCATAAGTCAACCAAATCTGAAAATATGGTTGTATCTATGCAAGGTATTGTTAATATTATCAACATTTTTTGGTAGAAAAACAAATCCACAAACTAAGAGTGGCTCAAATTTCTAGAAAATTATATACTCCTGTAGATATCAACCATCAACATAAATTTCATCAATGAACAATTTATTAAGATCAATGAACAAAGCATAATTAGATATTTAATCAATAACTCTATTGATTTCCTCAAGGACATATGTATAACTAACAAGATAAAATTGATATGAAATATGCTTCAGTTGATGAGAAATTTAGAAAAGCCGTGTATTTTTCAGATGAACATGAATGATCATCCATTGAATGGTCATATCAAAGTCTTCAAAAACCTATAATTCCATCAAATTTGTGTTCATTGCATGTTTAAGAATTGTACATTTAGCTTTAAATTTCCCCTAGTTATTTGTTTCCTATCCCATGTTTTCTTTGTAACCACCTCCCTTCCACCCCCCTTAGAGGTTCCTGAGTTGAGGAAGATGTTACTTATCATTAAATTGATCCCCAAGTTCCATTATTAAGATGGGGTTAGAAAAACACTCATTTTTTAAAGTATATAAATCTAACCTATGATATCACCATTATGTGCAATTCTTCGAGATCTTTCTGACGATACCAATTTTACCTTGATCTGATTCTCGAATCAAAATTTACGCTTGATTAAAGTTTATCCTATCATAAGAGGCCATGTCAGCATCTTGACCATGTGGTTCCCATTTGGCCTCCACATAGCTCTTACATGCTAACTTGGTGGGTCTTGCCATTAGTCCCATGTCATACTACTTTGGGTTATCACCGCCTACAGTGGTTGACATCAACTAAGGAGAAGAGCGATAACTAGCGAGAAATAAAGGTGACCTTGAGGTTTCACATTGGAACTATAACCAATTCAAACTTGCCTCCACTAACACTCTCGTTTCTTCATGGCATACAAATATCTCAATGGAAGGTGGCAAGTGGTGCATAGTGGACAATGTTCCCAAAACTCTTTGTTCCACTTGGACCCCACTTTGAGCCCTTTCATTTACACTGAATGGTGTTGGTTATTCTATCAACATGATTGGTTTACTAATAGCATACACAATGACTAATGGATTATAGCTAGTGTTAATTCACGTGGAATAGTTCGACTAATATGTGGTTTCGTTAGTGCCTGCTCGGCATTGTAGAGACCCCACCAGCATAGGGGTGAAGTTAAGTTCTCCTACTTCCTAAATTCCTAGTGGTGTGGATATAGATAAAATACAAGCTATGTTTATAAAGTATAATGGGTTTTACCTCACCTCACTTGACTACTCGAGTCCTTAATGTGTATCATGGCCCAAGGCATGAAGCCCAAACTTTCAATTCAAACAGAGTGTCCAATGCAAGAGTGGTTTGAACTATGTGTTCATTTACATGATGTCTAAGTACCTCTATGTATACATAAACACATAACTACACTTGCATCATGAATATAATAATCGACAACATATTCCAAGTAGGTATCAAAACCATGATCTTGAAAAATATCATTCCACTCATGAACACATCAATAAGCTTCATAGCCAAGCAGTTATCACATTTACAAAAGCATGAGATATTGAATCATTCTCACAAAAAGATATAATTGTAGTCCATAAGACAATATACACAAGAAAGTTACACGTATATGTATGTTTAAATATGGTTTACAACTAAAGGATGGTCTTCAACTCTCCACCCAAATGTAAGCCAACCACACTATAGTTTTTCTTGTAGTCAATTTCCCCCGAGCCAGATCCAAATTCTGAGGGGATGTTTATTTAGGAAAATTCACACCTAAGTCTTAATCACACAACCGGGAGAAGGAGTCCACTATCCTGGTTGTTTATTAACTACTACCTAGCAGTAAACACCACACTGACTCACTTTCTCTTTGGGTTAAAACACAAGGCTTCAACCCAAATCAAATGGGTTATATCTCAGTTCTAGGAGTTGAAATCAACTGCTTTTGGTGGTTATCAACTTCATATTCATGGAAATAACCATAGGGGCCTCTAGTCCACTATCTAAGTGGTTTATCAACATCACTAAAAGTAACATAGTGACTAAATTTGTGTTATCACAGTGATTTATCAGCTAAGAAATAAGAATCAGATGTTTTATTGGCCTCACAAAAAAAACCCCAGTGACCCAACTCCTGCACTAAGTTCCCATTGATCCTCTAGGCTTAAACAAATGATCTGGTGGTTTCTATGTGGTCACATGAATGTTTTCCCTATTCACATAGCATTGGGTTCAAGCGTTCCCAACTTTGCGTATGTTGCATTCTCACCAGTGACTTTACACAAATTTCCTCTCCAATGTCTTTTCCCAAATCTCCCTTGTTGCATGGTCTTTAAAATTCTTCATGTCTTCTTCATGACAAGCTTCTGCGCCAATCATAATGTGCTTCCCCACATGATTTTACTACTCTCTTACTCTCTCGTCTATTTGTCTAATCATATTTTTTTTCTCCCTCGAGCTTGTTATTGTATTTTGGCCACATTCCACAAGATATGGAGATAGTATGCATGGTGTGTTCTTCCTAATCTTCCCATCCCACTTTTCACTTACTGCTAATGAGCGTCATTCCTTAGTTTAGGTGGTAGTTAAGGTCATTTATTGAAATTGGTATGACATGCTCACAACACTCCATAAGTAACCAAACAAGCATGTAATAGGAACTTCATTAGGAATGAAACCACCTTCCACAAGCCTTCCCCTCAAAACTTTGGATCCTTATGCCCCTCCCTTCAACCATTCATCAATTTGTTTTCACATTATTTAAATATGTTAAATATTTATACATTCGTATTCACATACATAAGGTGTAATGAAAAAGGGTTGTTACATGCTTTCTATATATATCAATGATAGTGTGAAAAATGAAATATAAATCCTTTCCCATATATTTGGTTCCATCCTTAACAAGCCCAATTAAAACCCCCAGGAAACCTCTTTTTTTGTAAGTTTTCATTATTACCTCTCAAGGCTTTTTTCTAAGACTGAGAAGTTTTGTATAGGAAAAACAAAGCCAATGATTTATATAAAAATTTGAAAATAGCATGTAATTTTCCTTAAAAAATACTAACATTATGAGCTAGCCAAATACCTTAGGCAACCATGATAGGGAGAGCCTTGTATGGGTTCAACACATTCCTAACAAAAATTTCTTTAAATAATTCAACTAGGGAGCCCTTGTCCTAGAAAGTGTAGAAATTCCCTGTAGATTCAAAACTGCTAATGTAATTTACTAAAACAAAAGATTTGAGCCTACTCTACTCATTAGCATAAATAAATTTAATCGAATGAGAAATCACAAGATAAACATGATACAATATTCAATCACATATGCTCAGATATTTATCGAGGGGAAAGAAAAATGCTTGCTTAAGCCTGAGAAACCTTTGCACTAGTATAATCTATCTCATCATTTCACAAGCTAGCTCTCGTCAATACTTAACCAAATTTTAGTCTACCTAAGTCCCTATTTCCTTGTGTTGTTTCTCAAGGAAATAGACCCTATTATTTAGGGAAATTCCCCATCGAGAACTACACAAGACTTGTAAGCCCTTCTCTAACTACATGCACCACCTGTACAATTTGGAGTTGTCTACAACTAATAGTACAATTCCCTTTAATGCTAATCTCAACTGGGTAACTCGAGTTATCTACATTCATCAATTATTATAGGTTGATTTATGAGTTGACTAGTTGATCATTGGTGATCCTCCACTAGTTCTTAATTAGTTAGAACTAGTTAAACTCACAATAACTCAAATTCATTGAAATACATTAATAGGAATTAGCTATAAATCATAACTAAATACAACTAAAGTGTCTCCTAGTTGAACTAACTAATTTAACTCAATGATAAGTTTCATATCACTTCAGTTAAGTTCCTCCAAGTATTTTACTGAAATTAGAATTAGAAGTTCTCCTAATTTAAAATTAGGAATTTATTGCTTCATTTGGATCCAATTTTAGTTGACCTTCTATGTATTTCCTAACCTATTGAGTGTAAGGGAAATCCAAAAATAAATGAACATTGTTTTCGTAACTATTCTTGTATAGAAGTATAGGCCCATTCCCATATTGTTTCTTAATTCTAATTTATCCCACATCAAAACCCTATATTCAAGTACGAGCCAAATAACCTCTCATTAAGCCTCTTACCTTCAACGATTCCTCATACCATCACTATAATGCTATTCATTCCATATTTTGAGCATAAAAATATCTTCTCTTAGCCAAATATTGTCCCTCTTATATAATTATAAGACCAATCTAGCTCATCCTCATTATCTAATAATTGGATATGAGCCTTTTTTAATTCAACTAAATATCATGACCAATGTTGGTGGAAATTAGCTTTAAGGCCCAAATATACTACTTGCAACCAACCTTGTATCCATATTTTCATTTTTGTTACCTCCCCAATACTATTGAGAGTATGTATACCTCTTTACCTAAGTTGATTGATGAGTTCCTTAGGGAGGATGTTATTGTCACCACGTCACACTATGGAATTAATGCCAATTCTAACTTATACTCTTGCTCACACCTTCTAGGTGATAAATTATCCCATGATTATAAACCCAGGTTTAATTTTCCTCCACTATTTAGAGACATTATGAGCGATTTTTTGGCATTTATTGATCAATTCCAAGATCATTCTAGGAGTTATGCATTTTTAATTAGTATTCTCCTCCATAACTTTTCCTAGTCAAAAAATACAATGTCATTTCATGTTTTAGATTTTTGCTAAAGAAAAATACATCCTTCAAGCCCCATCCTCAAAGTGCCTTAGGCCTTGACGACTATTTCCATTTTACCAAATGGGTAGCAAAGATTTCATAATTCCCCTTCAAGTGGTTGTGAAAACATGTTTTCTAAATCTTGCTAAGGGTGCCTTCGATATATGAATAAGTAATTTTCAAGAAACAAATATAGCCTTGATCCTTGATTTTACAAGAACTAATATACTACCCTTTAATATCCATCTATTGCACCAAAAATTTGTTTTCTTCTCAATTGTTGAAAGTAAACAATTTCAATCAACTATCCCATAATTGTTTAGCTTAAGATTGTACCAAAGGTACTTTAAACCATCGCCAAAGTATATGGAATTGAAATTGAATATATTTTCCATACTAATATTTATAGGCTCCTCCACTTTAGGGAAATAAAGCATTGAGTTATTGACATTTATGAACATTTTGGTAGCTTCATGAAGAGTTTCAACATATCCTTGTATTTCTTGAGTTAATATTCCAAAAAATAGTGATAAATAAGGATGTCATCCACAAACAACAAGTGTGTACGATTCTTAGTTCTACATACATGAACACCTTGTATTGTTATCACTTTCATCACCTTGGAAATAGCCATATTAAGGCAATCAAAAACCAATAAAAACATATACAGTGACAAGGGGAATCCTTGTCTCAACTTGTGACAAGGTTTAGAAAAGGAGGATCCCAAGCCATTGATTAGCACAACAAATGACATTGTATCCATGCATTCCATGATCCATTTAGCCATGTCTATATCAAATCTAATATGCAATAATAACAACCTAACATAAATCCAAGATACCTAATCATATGCTTTTAATAATTCAAGATTGATTACCATATTTGGGGACCTTAGATATTTTATGGAATGCAATCCTTCCAATGCCAAATCGATTTCTCCATGAATGAGTCTTCCTTTGAGAAATCCAAATGGCTCTAGTGTAGTCGTCTATAACAAAACTATATTTAATATAAAAAATTACTCAAGCTATGATTTTATATACATTGTTACATAAAGCTATAGGTCTAAAATCATTAAAGGTCGTTGGGCAATCCACTATTGGAATGATTGCAATAAAATTTGAATAATAACTACTTGGAATTTTTATGGATTGACATATCTCCTAGACCACCCATAATAGATCATCTCGTAAGATATCAAACAAATTGTCATAAAATTTAGTTTTATAGTCATTCAAGTCAAGAATTTTGTCTTTTTTTAATGTGATTTTTCTTGTAAGAAGTTACTCACTAGACACGAGACTGCAAATGGCATGACTATCTTCTTCCTGTACTAGTATTATAAAATAGATGATTTGCTTGAGTATTTCTCATATTTTACCCTACTTCAATTCTTTAATAATGCCATTAAAATATTTGATCCTAAGGCCAACCACATCTGGAAACCTTCTTATTTTATTCCCTTGACTATCATCCATCTCCCATATGGTGTTAAAATTATTTTGATGGTTTGTAAATTTTTGGAAATACCTAGTGCATTAATCCTCTACAACAATCCATAATTCATGTCTCTTAATATTCCATTGGTTTTCTCAATCCAATAAAAATATAATTCCAACATCCTCCAAATAATGACACTTGTCTATATTGGATCACAATTATACCTTTATGAGTGGTATAAAGAACCTCAATATTTTTCTCATTATCCCTTAGAGCCCAATTTCTATACTTTTTTCTTTCTCCTACCCAAAAATTTATTTTAAATATCTTGGCTAGCACACCTAAATCTACTTATATTTTCTTTCCAAGTTTCTTGAATTGGATTTTTAAAATACTCCTAATTAGACCCTAATGAATTGAGGAATCAAGAAATGGTGATTCACTAGTCATACACAACATCTCTGCATACATATATTTGAACTTAAACAAATCAATTTCAAGGAGAGTAGAAGTTAGAAGCAATGTCTCTACTACCAATGAGCATCCATATCCTTGATAGAGAAACATGCATTTCCTCATTAGATAATATGGTATAATTCTCTTCCAATTTTTTTTCTAATTTTTTATTTCTTTTACTCTCTCTCTCTAATATCATCTTTTATTTCAGGTAGAAGAGAAAAGGTGAAATAAATCCTTTAAGTTTCTTAGGAAGATCATGTTGATGAAGACATTATCAAGTACATAGGATTTATGATTATCCTTTCAATAGAAATGAAATCCATTAGTTTCTCCTCATTGCTTATATTATCTTCATAAATTTTATGATATTTGATCATTCCTTATTGGTTATAACTAGTTCTTTAACTAATAAAGGTATTGAAAGTTTCCAAAAGTGCATATAAATGATGCTATGAATTAGTCTTTTCCACCTCGTTTAGTTCATGACTATATCTCTTTACTTTTGATAGTTACAAGAGGCTATCATGAATTAAAGACATAGGTATTTTGTTTCACCAAGTATTCAAAGCTAAAGATGCATGAAAGGTGATATAGGAGAACAACATTCAACCCAAAAAAGTAAACTAAGTAATGGAAAACTTAATTTATTGAAATAAACCAAACCAAAATAGTAAAACGACAAAAAATACTATATACATTTGATTGGTTGTGCAATACAATCAAGTAATATAATGCTTAGGAATCTAGTTATAAAAAGGAAGGGAATCAAGTTCACCTTCCTAGCTTTGTAACTTGTACACGCTAGTTCCTATTTTTTATACAATCTGGTAGGGACCAAGCCACAAATTTCGAAACATATTATGATTTCTTTTAGTCTCATTAACTCTATCGCATTTAAGGACCAAATCACCTATCTCAAAAAAAAATTCACCAACATTATGTTTGTCAAAATATATTATGATGATTTGATCCTGAGTTACAACATTATGCTTAGCTTTCTCCCTTTCCTCCTCCAACATAAAAAATCTATTAATTCTATTTGGAGGGAAAAGGAAGTCTAAGTGATTAAAGATTGGGACAATTCTAATGGTTGAAGGAAATTTTGTAGAAGAATTTATTCTTTCTCATTAACCAAATAGTAATAAGAAGTTCCCAATTATCCTTTTATGTGGCTTTATCAACCTAGAGAGTATTGGACAAAGAAATGAGCTAAATTATATGGTTCTTCGCTATAATTGTTTTCAGGGAACATATCAAATTCTTATTTATTGAATTAACTAGAATCCATTATCGTGTGGACAATAATGAGCTGAATATCTAAGTATTATACATTTATCTAAAGAAAATTCAAATAGTAATAAGAGAAGTAGGAAGCATTATAAAAAATAATGAATCAAGGAAATTCAAACTTGGTAATCAAACGTTGATAAAGAAATTATATCATTACTTTTTCATTCACTTGTATCATTAGCATAACCTCATCTCACTAAGCAAAGTAATTTGTTGGAATTGGGATATACTTTTATTGGTTTGACAAGTGTCGATTTATCTCTCCTATAATGTCAATACCCCATTGCTCAAAAATTTTATTGTTGATACATTGATTCGTAAAATTCCATGGATACTCCACTAGAATAGTTCATAAAAATAGATCTAATAACATTGTGAAAAACTTAGATTATGCAAAGTTGTTTCCTTGGATCTTAGATTTATTATACTTAGCTTGTGGCTTGAATTTTAGAAATATTGAAAATATGAAAATGAAATAACATGCACAAAATACATATAAAACACACAATTTAATGCAAGATATATCATAGAAAACCTAATAAAATAATAAACCTAGCTAGAATGTGAGGCCTATTATGTATTCGCTTTGCTTTAGTTATCAAGATGCACATACAAAGGAATGGAAACTCACTATGGAGTTTCCTTTTGACGTTATGGCCTGAATGAGTAGTATAGAATCCTTCACGTGCTTTATTATGCTCTCAAAATACCACTCCTAGATATTTTGTTATAGTACACTTGACACTCTCTATCAATAATTTAGAGTATATGGCACTTCAAAAAAAAATTCCTTCTTTTCTATACTCTAACACCATCTGTTTCCTCAAACTTATTTATCACAGTAAATTTGTCCAGGAAGTCCAATTCACCCATTGGTTAATGAATACAATTGGCTCATTGACTATCCATCAAAAATATATGTGGATTTATTTTCTATCAATTGATCATCAATTGCATGCATGGATATGTTGTTTGTCAACCGGCTATTAATTGTATGCACATATTTACTACTCGTTGACTATATACATGGTTGAATTTTCATCAATGGCACATTAACACATGAAATGATACACAATGAAAAACACGCCAAATATGAGAACACTTATCTTTTACAATTCTCCACTAATTGGCTACAAACCTCAAATTTTCTACCTAGCCATATACCTCACTACTCTAGCTTCTTGGCAATGGGTTACCCCCAAGCTAGGGATACGACTCCACCAAAAACAATTATGATATAGAGTCATTTAGGGTCATACGGTTAGTACCAAACAAGCATTGAGTTAAGACATCAGCTCTAATATCTCCTTGCCCTATATTATCTCATGTCCCCACTTGAAAAACCTAAGGTAGTGCACCACATTCTCTACTTCTATAATCCCTCGGCCTGTGCCACTACCCTTCTAGGGATTTAAGCCTAGGTCATCTAGGAAGTCTTAAAGTATTGTAACTAGAAGATTCCTAGCTTCCCTCATGAGTCTCTAGGCACCCCTTAGGCCTCACATTAAGAAATCCTACCCAATAAATTTTCCCTTTAGGATCCCTAAGAAGATTTTGAAACCAAAAACCCGCCTTGAGTTCACCATGTCTTACAAAGTTATAAGGATCAATGGTCGTCCAAAATCACATCCCCTCTAGTCTCTAACCACAAATCAATGAAGAAACATGGAAGAATGATAGTTGAATGATGGGATTAATGATACCATAGCATGGAAAACAATACTTGTGTATGCATGTTATCCTCTTTCCAAGTGTCACAGAAATAACTCACCCCAACCACCTTAGAACTCATTCAACTATATGTACACTTATTTTTTGGACTTAAGATATAAGATTAAATCATGGCTTAGGCTTATATTCTACAATGTAAATTTGGAATAGTTTTTTATATTCATGACTTAGTAACCATGTGATGGTTTACCCCCTAATATTTCCCACTTGTGGATTCCTATCCCCCTGTCATTCACGTTTGACTTGGTCTACAATGGTGATGAATTTTATTAACATGATTTTGATTACACATTACATTGATAATATCACTTCCCTTTCAGGACATATTCGCTTCATTTTTGTTTGGGACATGGAATTGGAATCATTTCTACCCTCATTTACCCATATTCTCCACCATATTTACCTATCTATGCCACACTTTGTTACTCCATTCATCTCCTTTTTGAACTAATGTGTGCTATTTTCTTATGTCACCTAAATTAATGCAATTTTACTTGTATTTTAATAAGAGGTTGATTTTTTGTCTCGACGGCAATGGTCTCGGCGGCAAAGGTCTCGGTAGCGAAGGTCTTGGCGGCGATGGTCTGGGCGACAAAGCTCGTGGCGACGACTGAACCCCTGGCGCACGCTCCAGCTCTCACCTTTTTCTTTCTGCTCGAGTCCAAGACTAAGGTCACTTT
>APFE031621761.1:0-16970 GCA_000404065.3 Pinus taeda
GAGTCTTGGATCAGGAGCTGTCTCTTGGAGATCACGCAAACAATCAGTTCCAGCAGATTCCACAACAGAAGCAGAATGCGTGGCAGAAGCTGAAGCAACAAAAGAAATTGTGTGGCTCAGAAAAATTCTTGAAGATTTGCAGGTGAAACAAGTACAATCAACTCCACTCATGATTGACAACACCTCTGCAATAAACTTGGCCAAGAACCCAAAGTTTCATGATTGTACAAAGCATATCAATACTAAATATCATTTGATCCGACATCATGTTGAGGCCAAAACAATTCATCTCCGCCATTGTTCCACAAATGAGCAAGTTGCAGACATCTTCACCAAAGCGCTTGAAAGAGAAAAGCTTGAAAGATTCAGAACGATGCTTGGACTCACCAACATCCCTTCAGATTAAGGGGGGGAATGTTGACACCTAATCTGAAACGGATGGGTGAACTGGACAGTCATCCAGAAGATGAACTGATCCGTCTCATTTGTATATATAAATATAGGTTACCTAATGAATATGAATATCAGTTTTCTCTCGCTCATTAAGCCTGGAGTTACCCTGGCCTGACAGAATCCACTAGAGAGATCAATATTGAATGGGATAGATCTAACAGTAATAATGATTAATCAATACATAATCCGTATTGAACAGAATGCAGAAACAGAGTTCCTCGTCCTCCTCTTTCATGGACAGACTTTTGTTTTGGTTCAGGTTTTGTCCTTTCCACCCTGTACCTTTTCTATCGAAGTTTTGGTTCGCTTTATTCATTTCTCTTTTGATTCCTTTTTATGAGAAGTTCCTCTGAATTTTCTACTTCTCTGGAAATCTAGTGGAATCCTTCTATTCTTTTGGCTCAGCATTGTCTATGTATTGAAAGTGATTTTGGATTATCCTAATTTTGGCTATTCTATATTGATGAGCAATTCTCTGATTTCTCTAATTTTCAGTTCTTCTAACTTACATTCTCAGACTAAGAGAAGCATTTTGGTGTGTATAGAAACAATGCAGTATAAAAATTAGATAAATCATTCATATTTATATTTTGCAAAAAGTTATTATCAATTAACTTAACTTAAATAATTAAAAATATAAATTATATTTTAAAAATTAATAAATATATAATTGTTTCAATTATTACTCATCACACTTTTTTTATAAACAATTTAATTTGTAGTTGTGTGACATAAAAATAAAATGCAGAAAAGTCACATGGATTGTTAGAGGTATAGTCTAAGTGTCATTCACTTCGTAAATAGATATGATGGTTTTTCTTTAAAAAGGAATATTACTTTGTGATACCATATTGCTATTCACTTTACTAAATAAAAGTGAGAAAAATAAGTTATTGCTAAAATAAATGTTTTTTCTTTAATTTTTTAAAATTTAAATCATAATGTTTTGAGATTTTTTCATTAAATTTTGTAGAATGGGATTTTGGACATTTATAGATCATTTTCGTTTGATTTTTCAAATCTAAAAGGATATCTACCTTTAAGATCAAATTTTTAAGAGCATAATAGTGATAAGGTCCATACACATATGTGTTGCGATATAAGAGGTGGGAAAGGTGGGGTATAGAAATCCTAGGAATCAAAGAAAAAGATTCAAAGAAAACTAACTCAAAAAAAAAAGAATAATAATTTATTTTAATAGTAATAGTAATAATTAATTGTATAATTGTAATGAATAATATATAAATAGAATAGAGATGATAGTATTACTCATAATAAAATTAGATAATTAATATAAAATAAGAAATGAGTAGAAAGACAATATAATATTATCCCCAAGTAATTATGTTATTAATAGTATTAACATATTAGATATAATAATAATAGTAATAAAAGGAAATAAATAATAGAATAATATTGTGTAATGTGTGTGATATGACCAACGTTTTGGATGGTGACTCCATCCACCACCAGGGACCATAGAATCACCATCCAAAACTTTGGACATATCACACATATTACACAATGTTATTCCAGAAATCTCTAAATATATGATTAACTATGAAAGTCTCGAATAACTAATAAAATCGGTTAAAATTATATCATCATAATCATAAAATTAGAAAATGTACAAAAAATATACAGTAGTTAAAAATATAAACTTTAGTGCACCTTCAAATTTAGACATTATTTTTTTGGCTTATATTTGATCAAATGATAACATTTTATCATTATTAAACAAGAATTCTACTTCCGAGTTTATATATAGTCATTTTTTGTGTGAATGCTTCTAAATAGTTTCCATAAATAAAATGGTATAGAGGCATTCTTGAATGAAGGTTCATTCTCTTTTTAATTTTTGAAGAAAAATCCTCTCTATATATAAAGGGATGAGATGAGATTTCACTTTGGTTTCCACAACATTTAAACAAGTTTTGACTCTCTATAATATTCCATCGCCTTGTGGTATGGCTTCCTTTTGAGAATAAAATAATGTGTTGGGATATTATTTAGACATTGCATCATTTCCACCTAGCCCTACTCAAACTCAAGACATGTTTAATGTTAATCATACTTATAACTCATATTAACCTCGATCCCTCACATCATATGACATGTGGACCTATTTATTATAGCTCACAACCTCCACTATACGTTTTAGACCCTTTTTTCTGAGTCACTAATGATGATGATAGTGTACAGGTTCACTTTCTACATGTCAAGCATTAGAAACATGGTTCTGACCCATACATGTAACAAAGTCACAATTGGATGTCTCGGATGAGACAAGGTAATTGAATGATGTTTTCTAATCAAATATTTGACCATCTGAGACTTGTCATTCAGCATTGCTTGATTTTTGCAGACAAATATTTCCATATCGGTAGACTAGTGTTTCAACAATACACTTATTTGATTATTCATGTCACTTTATTTCCACAAGGTGCATGGTTTTCATTTCACCCTATGACACTAGCTCAGGCTGCAATGCTAAGTAAAGATTATTCAAATTATATTTAATGAATTTATGTTGCTAATCATTTTATAGGGTTAATATTTTTCTTATTTTGTTATCATACGTGAGGAAAGGAATTTCAAGTAATGAATTCTTGGGGGATTTGATGGTTTTTCAATGAGCTATTTAATAAAAACTATCTAGCTAACATTTGTTTCGGTATTACACGTGTTTAAGAGGACAAAACAAAAATAGTTTACTATCCGTTATTATCACAAGTTGCTTTAACTTTTGGTTTCTGAAGATATGTTTATTTTAATTATGGTTGTAATGTCCCGAAATTTTAAATTTCAAAAATAATTTTGTAATGAATATTGCAAACAGTTTTATTTTAGTAATAATAAATAAATAGATACAATTTGATGAGTGATGTTTATGAGTATGGATTTTGATTTTACATGAGGTGGCTTCACTTGACTGATGGAAAGCTATGAAAGACAAATGGAGAGCCGAAGAATCTTGATTCTCTAAAAATAAATTTGGAAGAAGGATAAACAACAAACCTTAAGGGGCCATGTAGCACAAAGGGGATATGGCCTAATGGTGGAGCAAGTCATAGGAAATAAGTAGTTGTTAGTGGGAGTTTTTCTACATGTTATGAGGCTAGGAAGGATCAACCATGAATTTATAAGTACTCGAGGAAGAGGGAGGAGTCTCATACTGTGAAAGCATAAGTGAATTTGTTAGGCTAAGGTTGCATCTATGAATACCACCATCTAATACTTGAAAGTGAAAATTCACAGAGCTAAAATAGGCATGAGGAACTCATCTCTATAAAATCACAACCGAAATCTTAGGGGCATGTTGGTAAAGATATTTGTCTTATCGATCTACTAGAGACAGATGGACCATCCCCCATAAATTTGTATCATCCATATGGTTATTGGTTCATCCAATCCTTAATGCATGTGTTCAAGTAGTGATTTCAATTCATTACTATTGATGTTACATGTAAGATATCTTAAATCATGCACAAGTTTATAAAATTAGGTTGCTTAGAATGTTAGTGCCTTTTTAAGAAAATTGATAGAACTGAATATCTTACAGGCTTTACTACCAATAATTAAAACCTTTAAGAGAAGGTTATTATCCCACCCAAGAATTGCATATCAATCTTATTGTCTACATGTTTTCAAGGTTAAAAGCAATATGGATAACTTTTAAATCTAAATGGTTGTTCACTAGATTAATGGGAATTTTAATGGTTGATGGGAAGGGTTAAAAAAAATATACACTGTAACAAAGAATTAGTTTTATGACCTGCATACTAGGAAATACCTAGATAGACCCAAAGCAAAATTACTTGAATGTCAATAAACTTCTAAATCTTCCTTCATTGCTTGTCCAGAAAGAATATGCTAGGCCTCGAATATTGCATACGGAAGGACTACATAGTCTCCTAGACTTAACGCAAATATGAGGTATTAGATTAAATTATAGAGATAAGTGACAAGCGTATTGAGAAGAGTATATGCCAAAACTATAGCATAGGATAAAATCATTGTTGTTTCTTGAATATCATAAAACAAGGGAACTATTGGTAATAAAATTTATGAATGGAAGCTAAGGATAAATGTAAAACCTATCATGTTGCCTACAAGAACCTATTTAGACCATGCAAACTCCAAGAATCAAAATAGATCCATGAGCACACAAAGTAAAGGGAAAGTTACAACCTAGAAGCATCAGATTCTTATAAAAGGTGGGCTACCGTATGAGGTATGTTGTGTCGATAACTAAGAAATGAAGTTACAAGGATAAACCTAGTATGTAACTATTCACTCCAAAAACAAAAACAAACAACACTTTTAATGCATTCATAGATTTTTAGCCACAATGGAAAAGGAAAAACACATTCATAGTGTGAGAAACACATGGCCATTGTTCCTTTAAGACAACCCTAAATTTATTTTTATTATAAATATATGGCGGGGGTGGGTGAGGGACCAAAACTCAAATAGGGTCCCAAACTCAAAGGTGTGGAGAATAATAATCTAGTACCCAACCCTTTAATATCATATCTCCAATGTAACAATTAATGATCCTCTTATATCAATTTTCATCTCCGCTCCTTATATTCTACTATACAACAAAATCTATCAACCAAAAAAAATAAGAAAAGATCAACTAGCAAAACGAGCTACACGTTTTTGCTACACCAAAAAAAACAGTAAAAGAAAACCGACTGTAAAAACCAACATACATGTTTAGCAATGAAAATACAGAGGAAGCTGATACAGGCCAAACGAAAATGAAAAAGAACAACCGAGAAACTAACGCAATTTAGAGAAGATGAAACGAATCAGATGAATCTAGCGTAATGTTGGCTTTATATCATTTCCAGGTGAAACGACCGCAAACATTCTAACGTTTACTTTCTATATATCATTTCCATTTGAAACGGTTTTAAACATTGTAACGTTTAATTTCTATGTATCATTTCCATTTGAAACGGTCATATGCATTCTAATTTTTACTCTCTTATTATCAAATCCACTACCATCTCCTTCGAAATATTGGTCGGAATACAGCTTTATGTTTCATTCAAAATAAGAACCATAGGTTGACAATGTATGTTAAACCGGAATGGAATGGGAATGAGGGAGTTGGAAAATCGCTTAGAGAATGCCCTTTTACATGAAATCGGATTGGGGGTTTGTTGGTCTTGTTTTTCTTGTTATCCAATATGAAATTTAAATTGACATTTAGATCTTCTTTCATCTTTATCTTTACATTGAGATCTTTTTTATTCTTGAAATTCACCGAAAAAAAATAGAGCATAATCTTGTTATATATTATTATATTATATTTATTTATTTATTTTATAACATTATATTTTATTATAAAAATTAGATAAATCATTTATATTTATATTTTGCAAAAAATTATTATCAATTAACTTAATTTAAATAATTGAAAAAAAATACAAGTTAAATCTTTAACAATTAACAAATATATTGTTATTTCAATTATTACTCCTCAAACTTCTTTTTATAAACAATTTAACTTGTAGTTACTTGACATAAAAATAAAATGCAGAAAAGTCACATGGATTGTTAGAGGTATAGTCTAAGTGCTATTCTCTCCCTAAATAGATAGGATGGTTTTTCTTTAAAAATGAATATTACTTTGGCATACCATATTTCTATTCAATTTACTAAATAAAAGTGAGAAAAATAAGTTATTACTAAAATTAATGTTTTTTCTTTAATCTTTTAAAATTTAAATCATAATGCTTTGAGATTTTTTTCATTAAATTTTGTAGGACCTAATTTTGGAGATTTATAGATCACTTTGGTTTTATTTTTCAAATCTAAAGGGAGATCTAGCTTTAAGGCCAAATGTTTAAGAGCATAAGAGTGGTAAGGTCCATACACATATGTGTTGCAAAATAAGAGGTGGGAAAGGTGGGGTATAGAAATCCTAGGAATCAAAGAAAACGATTATGATAAACTAACTTTTAAAAAAAAAGAATAATAATTGATTTTAATAGTAATATTAATAATTAATTGTATAATTGTAATGAATAATATATAAATAGAATAGAGATGATAGGAGTACTCATCATAATAAAATTAGATAATTAATATAAAATAATAAATGAGTAGAATAATTAGGTGATTAATAGTATTAACATATTAGATATAACAATAATAGTAATAAAAGGAAATAGAAAACAGAATAATAATGTGTAATATGAGTGATAATGTTTTGGATGGTGACTCCATCCATTATCACGGACCACAGAGTCACCATTTTTTGGGTTGTGACTCCATCCATCATCAGGGACCACAGAGTTACCATGTTTTGGATGGTGACTCCATCCATCATCAGGGACCACAAAGTCACCATGCGAAACGTTGGAAACCTTGGACAAATCAACTGCGAAAGTCTCCAATAACTAATAAAATGACTTAAAATCATATTATCATAATGATAAAATTAGAAAATGTACAAAAGATATAATGTAATTAGAGATATAAACTCTAGTGCACCTTCAAATTTACACATTAATTTTCCTTTGACTTATATTTAATCTAATAATAACATGTTATCATTACTAAGGTGAAGTGAACTTTCCTCTTAAACAAGCATTCGAAAGTTCTGAGTTCATATAGAGTCAGTTTTCCTCTCTAAATGTTTCTAAATGGTTTCCAGAAGTAAAATGGTATAGAGACATTCTTGGATGAAGATTCATTCTCTTTTAATTTTGAAAAAGAATAATTCTCTCTATCTAAAATAGGATGAGATTTCACTATGGGTTCCACAAAATTTAAACAACTTTTGAGTCTCTATAATATCCCATCGCAATGTGGTATGGCTTCCACTTGAGAACAAAATAATGTGTTGGGGGATTATTAAGACATTTCATCATTTCCACCTAGCCCTACTAAAACTCGAGACATGTTTAATGCTAATCATATAGATAACTCATATTAACCTCCATCCCTCACATCATATGACATATGGACGTCTCTATTATAGCTCACAACCTCCACGATACATTTTAGACCCCTTTTCCTGAGTCACTAATGGTGAACATAGTGTGTGGGTTCAATTTCTACATGGAAAGTATCAGAAACATGGTTAGCCATCCATGTAACAATGTCACAATAGGATGACTCAAATGAGACAAGGTAATTGAATGGTGTTCCTTAATCACTACAACAAATTGGTGAGATTGACTACCATCCCATACTTGTCATTTGACATTGCTTGATTTTTGCATACAAATATTTCCATATCGGTAGACTAGTGTTTCAGAAATACATTTATTTGATTATTCATGACACCTTATTTTCGCAAGGTGCACAGCTTTCAATTCACTCTATGACATTACCTCAGGCTGCAATGGTAAGTAAAGATTAGTTAAATTATATTGGATTAATATATGTTGCTAAGGATTTTATAGGTTTTATATTTTTCTTATTTTTTTATCATACACGAGGAAAGTAATTTCAAGTAATGAGGTTTTTCAATGAGCTATTCAACAAAAACTATCTAGCTAACATTTGATTCAGTATTACAAGTGTTTGAGATGACATAACAAAAATAGCATGCTATCCATTATTGTCACAAGTTTCTTTAACTTTTGGTTTCTGAAGATATGTTTATTTTAATTATGGTTGAAATGTCTCAAAACTTTAAATTTCAAAAATAATATTGTAATAAATATTGTAGACAATTTTATTTTATTAATAATAATTAAATAGATACAATTTGATGAGTGATGTTTGTGAGTATGGATTCTGATTTTATATGAGGTGACTCTGCTTGACTGATGACAAGCTATGAATGGCAAATGCAGAGTTGAGGAATTTTTATTCTGTAAAAATAAATTTGGAAGGGGGATAAACATAACTTAAGGGGGTATGTAGCACAAAGGGGATATGGCTTCATGGTAGAACAAGTCCTAGGAAATAAATAGTTGTTAGTGGAAGATTTTCCACATGTTATGAGGTTACGAAGGATTAACGAAGAATTTATAAGTACTCGAGGAAGAGAGAGGAGTCTCATGTTGTGAGAGAATAAGTGAAAGGTTGAGCTTGATTTGTGAATACCACCATCTAATACTTGAAAGTGAAAATCCACAGAGCTAAAATAGGCTTGATGAAGTCATCTCTATAAAATCACAACCCAAGTCTTAGGGGTGTGTTGGTAAAGAGATTTGTCTTATCGATCTACTACAGACAGGTGGAACATCCCCCACAAATTTGTATCATCCATATGGTTGTTGGTTCATCCAATCCTTAATGCATGTGTTCAAGTAGTGATTTCAATTCATTCCTACTGATGTTACGTGTAAGATGTATGAAATCATGCACAAGTTCATAAAATAAGGTTGCTTAGGATGGTAGTGCCTTTTTAAGCAAATTGATATAAATGAATATCTTGTAGGCTTTACTACTAATCATTATAACCTTTAAGAGAGGGTTATTATCCCACCCAACAATGTCATATCAATCTTACTGTCTACATGTTTTCAAGGTTAATAGAAATATGGATAACTTTTAAAGCTAAATGGTTTTTCACTAGATTGATGGGCATTTGAATGGTTGATGGGAATGGTTAAAGAAAATATACATTGTAAAAAGAAATTAGATTTATTTCTTGCATATTAGGAAATACCTAGACAAGCCCAAAGGAAAACTACTTGAATGTCGATAAACCTCTAAATCTTCCTTCATTGCTTGTTTGGAAAGAATATGCTAGGCCTGGAATATTACATATCGAAGCGCTGCACGTCCTCCTTGACTTAAGAAAATGTGAGGTATTAGATTAAATTATAGATATAAGTTACAAACGTATTGAGAAGAGTATATGCCAAAACTACAACATAGGGATAAACTCAATGTTGTTTCTTGAATATCATAAAACAAGGGAAATAATGGTAATAACATTTATGAATGGAAGCTAAGGATAAATGTAAAACCTATGATGTTTCCTACAAGAAACTATTTAGACCATGAAAACTCCAAGAATCAGAATAAATCCTTGAGCACACCAAGTAAAGGGCAAGTTACAACCTACAAGCATGAAATTCTTAGGAAAGGTGGGATGCCCTATGAGGTATTTTGTGTTGATAACTAAGAAAAGAGGCTACAAGGATAAGCCTAGTATGTAACTATTCAATCCAAAAGCAAAGAAAAAAAAAAAAATACAATTTTTATGCATTCCTAGAGTTTTAGCCAGAATGGAAAAGTAAAACCATATTCCTAATGTGAGAAAAACATGGCCACGGCTCCTTAAATACAACCCTAAATTTATTGTTATTATCAATATCTAGAGGGGGCGTGGGAGGGGCCAAAACTCAAATAAGATCCCAAACTCAAAAGTGTGGAGAATAATAAGCAATGCATACATTTTATATTAGAATTTATACACATTTAGAGCACTGTAAACAAAATCAATATTATATAATGGAAGAATGATAGGGCTATGGTATGATACCCTTACCCTCTCCATTGCTAAATGGAATCACAAAAGAACCCATTAGTGAATAACCATACAACAATATTGAACTAAATGATGTCTTTCCATTTCTCCAAGGGAACGGATAAATAATACTATAAGTATGAAGAACGGGGTCCTAGTGTGTTAACCCTCTTCGAGGTATTTCATTACAAACAAAAAATGTCTTACGGAGACGCAATAACCATATAAACTAGAGATAGTTGAAAATGAGTCCATTCACAATAAGTGAAAATAGAAGCCATGCAAGGAGATGGTTCAAAACGAAAGCAAGGGAAGGAAGTTATCATCATCTCATCATCATACTGAGGGAAATTATTTGCGAAGTATGTCCATGGGATGACATACATCCCCTCCTTAGTTTGTATCTTAACATTATCAAAAACTCACCTTCAAATAACAAACCTCCTACCCAAACCATGCCAAGAGGAATTTAGTGTCTTAGAAGAATGAAAAGAAAGTGAAAAACAAAAATAGATAGCAAACAAAAGTAGTTATTACCTACCTTGTTTCCCATTCCTTTGAAATCCTCTACATAGTGCAGGAAAGATAATGTTAATCCAATTTTACATTTCATAGAAAGAATAAAACTTGATGTGGGTAATCTTGGTTGAGTGCAATCTAAGATCTGGGATACATAAAAGGGGGAAAGCTAAAAATAAAATGAAGGAAATGGATTGTAGGAAATTAGTAACGGAATGAAGGAAAAGAATTCACAGAGTCAAAAAAAAAATTGGGACAATAGTAATGAAAACTCTAGAACCATAACTTTGAAAGGATATGTTCAAAACCTAATTTCAAAATGTGTTTACTGAGGAAGCCAATGCATTTTCCACGTTTCAACTACCTATTTCTAAGATTCAGATCACCTTTGTTCAAAATGATAGAAAAGGTTTCTATTAAGCCCATAGAAAACATTGCATTTGGGACAAGAAGGGGAATCAACATTAGTCAATTATTTAAGAGCTGAAATACCATTTGAGCACATGAACATAGTGATAAGTAACCATAAATTAAACCCAAGTGTCATGCGAGACACTACGCCGAACACATATCGCCCTGGTATAACATAAAACCTTGTTGAAATCAATTGAGGGAAGGGGAAAACCATATGAGGGTGGGGTTAACATATAATCTTCCCCATTGCGTCTCAATGAGTCACCAAATAACATGGTAGAGTGAATTTTTTTTATCAAACTTTGTAAGGTAACAAAATTCAACCTATAGTCAATAATAAACTTAGATGAGGACAACTCATAAGCTAAGTTATATCTCGTGTTAAAACCAAAAAAAAAAAAAAAATAGGATTTATTAAGAGAGGTATCAGAAATGGTATCAAACAATTGGTTTACAACACTTGGATCTACATGGGCATAAAATAAAAATATAATAACTAATAAGTTTTATTACAACTCTTACATGTTAAATGGTTGAGGAGGGAGAAAGAGAGGCTTTGTAGTGAAGCCGTGAAGGGAGTGAACATCATCGATGTAAAGAATCATTAAAAGGGATATCTATTGAAAAACTAATCTCTAGGAATCAAGATATCCAAGATATGTAGTAATTCCTTTAAGAAACTATCAAAAGGATGCAAACCAGAAATAGATAAGCATAGAAGAGATAACGAATAGCTATTGAGGATGTAGGTAGAGTAATATGAAATGTAAGAAGAGCAATAGAGGATGAATTCTACAATGTTAAAAAGGTATAATTATAAAAAAACAGTGAGAAATAATGGGTAGAACTATAATATTAAGGAAAGGATTCCAAAGGAACGAAAGGAAGATTTAAAAATGATTGGTCCACCTAATCTAGGAAATGAATTATCAAATTAAACTGACATAATAAATGTGACCACTAAATCATTAGACAATAGTGAACAAAATGAACAAACACTTTGAGAAAAAAGAACAACGTAGAAGAAATATAAGGGATATAAGGGGAATTTAAGAAATTTATGACACCAATTTTTGAGAATATATTTTTATCTTTATCAATATTATAACAACCCAAAAGCTAGGTTTACTACATACCAATTAAATGGTGAATCCAATATTTGGTGGGAGAATACCTAAATTTCTAATGTAATTAATAAAAATGAAACAACATGGAAACATCTTAAGGAGATATTTGAGAAAAAATGTTTACGTGAAAGATACATTGATAATAGAGCCAAGGAGTTTCATGATTTGAAACTAGGAAGTATGAATATAGATGTCACCACCACCAAATTTTTAAGGTTGTTGATGTATGTACCCTACCTTTTGGGAGCAAATGAAAAGGAGAACAAATAACTCTAATTCTTACCCTCCTTATAATAGAATGAAATTGAATTTTACAAACAAAAAAGAATGGATAAAGTTATGAGAAAATAAAATTTGTGTCATTAGCAATTTAGTCACAAGACAAAACAATGCAAGCCAAGGTCTAGTAAGAAAAAGGAGATATTGCATCTCAAAGGAAAGGGATTCTAATATCCTTAATTTATGATATGGATTTGATCACTATAATTTTCTTCTCCATCTTGATGCTTTAAGAATGAAAAAATTAGAAGAATTAACTCACGAGAACCTTTTTACTTGGAGAACCTTTTTACTCGTAGGACCCAGTTTGTCAAATTGGGGTCTAAAACATTATCAAACAATTTTGAGGCATTAAATGAAAATTTTTTAAGGTAAAATCTTTGTTTCCTCAACATCATACATTTTTTTCCTATTCTACACACAAATACCTTTGTAAATGTGAACGACTTTCGTCAATCAGAGTTCATATGTGAAAATTATGTCACTCAGAATTCGACATTCCTATTTTCACCACGATAATTTGAAAGCATCCTATGTAATAATCCACCCTGGTTGTCATTGCATAAAATTGTGTGATTGTTAATATAAAGTTTCTAATTGCACAGGGTTCTATTCGTACTTTTCTGATATATTTCTACGACCGGTACATATCAGTGTCCCGTACAAATTCAAAATTGCTAAGCCGAAAAGCATAGTGTGTGCTTTCTATATTCACCAAAATGTTTATCTTGGCCGGAGAATGTAAGGCAGAAAAATTGCAAATCACAGAATGTAAACACGGAGAATCGCTCATAACTCTTAAGTAAAGAATAGCCAAAATTAGTAATAATCCAGAATCGCGTTCAATACATGGATAATCCTCACGGGCCAAAATAGAAAATTACACCAGAAACCTGGTGGGCCAGAAAATTCAGAGGAACTTCTAGTCAAACGCTACACAAAGCGAAATGAACTGAGCGAACCAGAACTGGAATAGAGGTACTGAACTTGCAGCCAAAATACTGGCCGTAAACATGGAGGGCGATGTATTGATTAATCAGTATTATGTCTAATACGTATCCTATTCAATACTGATCACTGTAGTAGATAGAGCCCATTCAGAATTAGCCCAAATTAATACAGTTATACCTAGGAATTTCAATTTCTGAAACATTGAATATTAAAAATCAACTTCGCAAACCATCAAACCCGGTATGACGTGGATCTCAAACACTGACATAACATAAACCATAAAAGCTTTGGAATCTGAAATAACCAATTCAAAAAATACTTGAAGAAAGTAACAAATAATATTAAAAATAAACCGCACTAATGGGTATCGACTGCTGACCTTAAACAGCGTTGGTGGTGTTCCTCGCAACCTCACCCATTGTATGAGATATCTCTCATGATGAGATGCAAAAGTGACAGAGGGAGCGATGTTTTGATCTCAATTTTCATCAGCTCTAGTACATCCACATGGGTAGGCGATCCACATGGGTTTGCAGGTCTGATGGGAGAGGTTATGAGGTTATACCTATGGCGGCTTCAGCCCCACAGCGCGACGTACCAGCCCCACAGCCCGACGTACCACCCACTGCGATTCCTGGCAACTCAAAGGTTAGTGGTTCCGAATCTGTTGTGAGACTTGCATCTACGGTTGTGGGTTTTTTATTTTCTAGATTCTACGGTTGTCGTTTTCAATGAAATGCATGCAGAGTATGAGGTCCAAAGGACGTCGCAGGAAAGGAGTAGCAACTAGAAGCTTTTCCACAACATTCAACTACATGGTAACATATCTATATATATATATAATGTGTATGTCATTTTGTATATAACCATGGTTCAGTGTGTGGAGTCTGGTTTTCTTTATATGAAATGGATGCAGAGATAAATTAATGGGTTTTTAACTTTTTAATATAAATTTGTCATGTATTTTTATGTATTATTGTGTTTCTGTTTGGGTCAGGAGGTGGAGCAGCATGAAGACTTGAAAGATTGCAATAAATATCTGAAATCGAATTTTGAGACGTTAGGAACACCAATGGATTATTTTCCTTCTGAGTACTCGTTTGGGTATGAGAAGGATCCGGCAATTCCTGTAAACCATACCCCAGGTTCAGGCTTTTCGGATCTCAACCCTATAGACAAAGCTTTGTTTGGCAGGGGTTCAAAGCCTGAACATGGTCAAAAAAGAAGGCCGTTGTTGTAGAGACATTGCAGAGAGGTCAAAAGGGATAAATATCGCCAGCAGAGATAGAACTCTATCAGTGAAACAGTTTTGTCAAATAAAGAAAACCATTAATTTATCTCTGCATCCATTTCAAATAAAGAAAACCAGACTCCACACACTGAACAATGATTATATACAAAATGACATACACATTATATATATAGATATGTTACCATGTAGTTGAATGATGTGGAAAAGCTTCTAGTTGGTACTCCTTTCCTGTGACGTCCTTTGGACGTCATACTCTGCATGCATTTCATTGAAAACTACTACCGTAGAATCTAGAAAATAAAAAACCCACAACCGTAAATGCAGAGTCCCACAACAGATTCGGAACCACTAACTTTGAGTTGCCACTAAGCGCAGTGGGTGCTACGTCGCGCTGTGGGGCTGAAGCCGCCATAGGTATAACCTCATAACCTCTCCCATCTGACCTGAGAACCCATGTGGATCGCCAAACATAACAATTAATGATCCTCTTATATCAAGTTTCATCTCCAACATAACAATTAATGATCCTCTTATATCAAGTTTCATCTCCGCCCCTTATATTCTGGTATAAAACAAAATCTATCAACCAAAAAAATGAAGAAAAGATCAACCAGCAAAACGAGCTACACGTTTTTGCTACCACCAAAAAAAACAGTAAAAGAAAACCGACTGTAAAAACCAACTAACATGTTTAGCAATGAAAATACAGAGGAAGCTTATACAAGCCAAACGAAAATGAAAAAGAACAACCGAGAAACCAACTCAATTTAGAGAAGATGAAACGAATCAGATGAATCTAGCGTAATGTTGGCTTTATATCATTTCCATGTCAAACGGCCGTAAACATTCTAACGTTTACTTTCTATATATTTCTAACGTTTAATTTCTATGTATCATTTCCATTCGAAACGGTCATAACCATTCTAACGTTTAATTTCTATGTATCATTTCCATTCGAAACGGTCATAAGCATTCTAATGTTTACTCTCTTATTATCAAATCCACTACCATCTCTTTCGAAATATTGGTTTCATTCAAAATAAGTTGACAATTTACGTTAAACCGGAATGGAATGGGAATGATGGAGTTGGGAGGTTTGTTGGTTTTACATTAAATCGGATTGGGAGGTTTGTTGGTTTTGTTTTTCTTGTTACCAAATATGAAATTTAAATTGACATTTAGATCTTCTTTCATCTTTATCTTTACATTGAGATCTTTTTTATTCTTGAAATTAACCCAAAAAAATAGAGCATAATTTTGTTATATATTATAATTATTTATTATTTATTTTATAACATTATATTTTATTATAAAAATTAGATAAATCATTTATATTTATATTTTGCAAAAAATTATTATCAATTAATTTAATTTAAATAATTGAAAAAAAATACAAGTTATATTTTTAACAATTAACAAATATATTATTATTTCAATTATTACTCCTCAAACTTCTTTTTATAAATAATTTAACTTGTAGTTACTTGACATAAAAATAAAATGTAGAAAAGTCACATGGATTGTTAGAGGTATAGTCTAAGTGCTATTCTCTCCGTAAATAGATATGATGGTTTTTTTTTATAAGAAGAGCTTCGGCGAAAATCACATATAGAAAGACCTACATATAGAAAGACAAATCACATATAGAAAGACCTACATATAGAAAGACCTTTGTCGACGCGTTTCGAACCAACTAGTGTGGTTCATAGATATGATGGTTTTTCTTTAAAAATGAATATTACTTTGGCATACCATATTGCTATTCACTCTACTAAATAAAAGTGAGAAAAATAAGTTATTACTAAAATTAATGTTTTTCCTTTAATCTTTTAAAATTTAAATCATAATGTTTTGAGATTTTTTTCATTAAATTTTGTAGAACCTAATTTTGGGGATTTAAAGATCACTTTCGTTTGATTTTTCAAATCTAAAAAGAGATCTAACTTTAAGGCCAAATGTTTAAAAGCATAAAAGTGGTAAGGTCCATAGACATATGTGTTGCAAGATAAGAGGTGGGAAAGGTGGGGTATAGAAATCCTAGGAATCAAAGAAAAAGATTATGAGAAACTAATTTTAAGAAAAAAAGAATAATAATTGATTTTAATAGAAATATTAATAATTAATTGTATAATTGTAATGAAAAATATATAAATAGAATAGAGATGATAGGAGTACTTATAATAAAATTAGATAATTAATATAAATTAATAAATGAGTAGAATAATTAGGTGATTAATAGTGTTAACATATTAGATATAATAATAATAGTAATAAAAGGAAATAGAAAACACAATAATAATGTCTAATATGAGTGATAATGTTTTGGATGGTGACTCCATCCATCATCAGGGACCACAGAGTCACCATGTTTTGGATGGTGACTCCATCCATCATCAGGATCACAGAGTCACCATGTTTTGGATGGTGACTCCATCCATCATCAGGGACCACAGAGTCACCATGCGAAACTGGAAACCTTGGACAGATCAACTGCGAAAGTCTCCAATAACTAATAAAATGACTT
>APFE031621761.1:36765-57405 GCA_000404065.3 Pinus taeda
TCTTTTTCCTTAATTGCAATTTCTCATTTCATAAAATTTTCTAATTTAGAAATTATTATTTTTAATACTTAATACTTAATCAAAATAATTAAAAAACATACTATAATACTAAAATACTTAATATTTATTCCGCCTTATGGTTGGTCTCACATTACTCGTTCTCCCCTGTTAAAGATCCTGTGTTTCTGGATCCTGTGGAAGAAACAGAGCATTTTCTCTGTTCTTTTGTGTTTAAAATTAACAGAAATTTCTAACAAAATGGACCATCATTGGATTAGTTGAAAGGAGGAAGTGTTTAAAATTAACAGAAATTTCTAACAAAATGGACCATCATTGGATTAGTTGAAAGGATCTACGATACCCTAAAAGGATCGGTGAAAAATCGATGGCAGTGACATCAGGAACTTCAATTTGAATAGTCTGAGTAACACAGTTCTGGTACAGTTCTGGTACGTCAAGAGCCCATGCTGTTTGGAGGTAGCATTCGAGACAACATTCTCTACGGGAAAGAGAAAGCAAGCGAGGCGGAGATGATCGAAGCTGCAAAGGCTGTAAGTGCTCATGACTTCATCAGGTAAATGCTCGTGTTGTTCAAACAAATTGTTTATGCAACAAGATATATATTCAATCAGTTGTAATTAAACAGATTGTCTCTGGTATTAATTTGGATGGACTGAATCAAGGCAATGAATTTAACTTGGATTTGTGTAGCTTTTTGGAGAAGGGATACGAAACAGATTACGGAGACACAGGAGTGCAATTGTCGCGAGGGCAAAAGCAACGGATTGCTATAGCTAGGGCCATCATAAAGAATCTGAGCATATTACCGCTGGACGAGTCAACGAGTTTGTTGGACAGCCAATCGGAGAAGATTGTTCAAGAGGCCCTCAACAGAATAACGGTGGGGAGAACGAGTAATGTGATAGCTCATGGAGTGACCAGTGAATCGGCACCGAATCGAACCCGAATTTTCGAATTAATTCGCAAATCGAATCGAACCAACGAATTTTTGAATTTTTTTCGGCAATACGGCCGAATTTGGTAACTATGATTAAGGGTGAAACTTATGCACTCACGAGTGCTTGGATCGCTTTTTTGAGTGCGATACAATGACGTTGTCAAATTTTGGTGGGACGAGTTCCATGGCAGATTCTGTATCACAAGCAGGCACCACTCAGATATCGTGAATCCGTCTTTAAAGTCACCCAATGCCGCTGGAACAATGAATAATAGTTTCATAGTATTACTAGTGTTTTATTAAGTTGCAGGTAAAACAACTCGTATTTTTATTTATTTCCTAGGTTTCAGATTTTTCTCTTTGATGGGACGAGTTTCATGGCCTATTCTGTATCACATGTAGGCACCACTCAGATATCGTGAATCCCCCTTTAAAGTCACCCAATGCTGCTGGAACAATGAATAATAGTTTCATAGTATTACTAGTGTTTTATTAAGTTGCAGGTAAAACAACTCGTATTTTTATTTATTTCCTAGGTTTCAGATTTTTCTCTTTGATGGGACGAGTTTCATGGCCTATTCTGTATCACATGTAGGCACCACTCAGATATCGTGAATCCGTCTTTAAAGTCACCCAATGCCGCTGGATATCTTTGAAATATTGATAACTTTTTCCTTTGTATGATGAGAAAAAGTTGTATGATGAGTGACACAATTTAATAAAGTTAAACTACAGGTACAATAGTACAATAGATATACGCTTGTCTATTACCTTGAATATCAAAGTCAATCTGTTCCTGCTTTAGTTTGGGTAAAATTGTGTGATTGTTAATATAAAGTTTCTAATTGCACAGGGTTCTATTCGTACTTTTCAGTGTTATCTTAAAGTTTTATGAGATATTTATACGACCGGTACATATCAGTGTCCCGTACAAATTCAAAATTGCTGAGCCGAAAAGCATAGTGTGTGCTTTCTATATTCACCAAAATGTTTATCTTGGCCGGAGAATGTAAGGCAGAAAAATTTCAAACCAGAGAATGTAAACACGGAGAATCGCTCATAAATCTTAAGTAAATAATAGCCAAAATTAGTAATAATCCAGAATCGCGTTCAATACATGGATAACCCTCACGGGCCAAAATAGAGAATTCCACCAGAAGCCTGCTGCGCCAGAAAATTCAGAGGAACTTCTAGTCAAACGCTACACAAAGCGAAATGAACTGAGCAAACCAGAACTGGAAGGTACTGAACTGGCAGCCAAAATACTGGCCGTAAACATGGAGGGCGATGTATTGTTTAATTGGGAGCGTGCGGCAACGCCCGAGACACCCATTTGTAAGTGACTCCACGGACTACGCCTAACAATGCTTGTTTTGCTGCCGCTGCACAAGCCTTAACCTTATCTGATTTTTATAAACACAATTGAAACCTTTAACCGAATTATAATTCCGTAATTATAACTTCACCATTTAATTACACATTATTAAATGCAGGAATCAATTAGCAGAATAACATATCACATTTTCATAACACATAAGAACATATGCAATATAGAGATGGCGCAGCTCAAGAGTCTGCCCGAATTTCTTGTATTCAACCGAATTCCAATCATTACAATAGAAGGGCGACTGTTCGTGCTTATTGCACAACAGTCCGGCCTTCGTTCAACACGCTGTCCGCGTTATAACAGAACCGATATCACTTAGCGGGCGGGCGCTCCTTGCACGTCCCGCGCCCACCTTCTTCGTATCGTTCACTATCGTTACCCGACGGGTTACCTCGACCGATGCACCGTGCCGGATCACACGAACTGTCTGCCGAGCGATCTGTCCGCTATACCAAACTGTGTATTGATTGTCGCTACCTGTGACTGTCCATCGACTATCGTCCCGTGTCTTGCTGTCCGACCCCGAACGCCTTCCACTGAACTGTATTGACTTTGCCCGATTGAATCCGAGCGCTGCACGTCAAGACCGACGGCACCCGTGCTCGATCCAACTCGGCCTTCAATTTATCTATCCGCCCGAACCTCTGAACCGTCGCAATCAAGACTGTAGTCACTGTCGCGCCCTCAACTGGCCTCTGTTTGCTGCGTCCCTTTCGATCCTCAACCCTTCGCCCGATCCCACGGGCTCATATGGCCATCATAAGAGAACACTCCATACAATGGATGAAGATTGATTGATGCCTCTAATTGCCCAGCGCCCTCCATATTTATATTAGTTCTTGCCGAATTAGAGAGGGGTGTCGGTGGTGAGGCCCACCCCCGATTTATCGTTTTGAATGCCCATTGCTTACCAAGTCGACGCGTCTTATTTTGTTTTGTCATCTGACGGTCGGTCTTCTTAATTCACCGGACCGCCCTTTATGTCGGCGGGCTCCCACTTCATCGTTCCTTGTGGTCGGCCCGCCCGCTTATCATTTTTAATTACCGTAGGGGTGCGCGCCCAAACGGGGCCACGCCTTCGTGTCAAACTCTACATCGTTACATCCTCCCCCACCCAAAGTAATTGTCGTCCCGACAATCCCTGCTTGTTCCCAAACCGGTCGTTCGAATCTGGCAATCTTCCTTCTCCATTTCCATAGAGAGTCCCTCATCTCCCAACTACCTCTGTCACCCCTTTACACTTAATGAGGTATTCCCGTCTTTGGTGGCAACCAAGACCTGTGGTTCGATAGATTAGTATGTTTTCCAACTCCTGTCCTGGTTTGTCCTTTATTCCGGCTACTCCTCTTGGGGGCTCAACTCTTGTTGGGTCACTAGAGTCTAGTCGACATTTCTTCAGCTGACTTACATGAAACACTGGGTGCCTCATGCGTAAGTGGTCCAGAAGTTCAAGCTTATAAGCCACTTCCCCGACTCGCTTCTCTATCCGAAATGGCCCCTCGTATTTCCGCTGCAATTTGGCAGTAGTTCCTTTCGTGGGCTGCCACTGCTCCTCGGTAATTCTGAGGAACACCATCTCCCCTTCTTTAAACTGTGCCTCTCATCTCCCCCGATCAGCAAACTTTTTCATCCTCCTTGCGGCTTCGTGCAAGTGTAACCGTGCGAACTCTATGGTCTCTTCCCATGCCTTCACAAATTTTCTGGCATTGGTACTCCTCAAGCGACCTGCTGTTTCTACGGTATGTGGTGTCACTAGTATCTGCCCATTTACCAATTCAAATGGGCTATACCCTGTTGCAGAACTCTTCTGTATATTGTAGCTGAGCTGGGCAATATCTAAGAGTTCGGGTCAATTCTTTTGATCGGCTGCGACGTAATGTCTCAAGTAATCTTCCAGCAATGCGTTTATGCGTTCAGTCTGCCCATCTGTTTGTGGATGGTAGCTCGAATTCATCAGCAATTCTGTCCCCATTACTTTAAATAATGATGTCCAAAACAGTCCTATGAACCGAGTATCTTTGTCACATACGATACTCATTGGTATTCCCCAATACTTCACCACGTTTTTGAAGAACAATTCGGCAGTGTCCTCAGCTCCACATGGTATCTTCGTTGGGACGAAGATGGCATACTTAGAGAAACGGTCAACTACGACCATGATCCCATCGTATCCTTGAGCCTGAGGCAACTTGACAATCAAGTCTATGGAGACACTTGCCCAAGGTCTCTCGAGGATCGGTAGGGGCTGTAACAATCCCCCCTGCCTTTGATGATCCGATTTGTCCTACTGACAAATAATACACGTGTGTACATATTCCTCCACTTCCTCTCGCATCTTTTCCCAAAAGAAGCCCCTTTCAAGTAGGGCAAAGGAACGACGTTGTCCCGGGTGTCCTGCCCATGGAGAGTCGTGACATTCTCTTAGGAGCTGTTTCCTAAGACCCGATGCTTTTGGAATGTAGAGTCGATTCCCGAAGAACAAATAGCCATCCCGAAGGAAGAACCTGCAAGTTTTCCCTTCTTCTATTTGCTTCATTATATTATGTGCCATGGTGTCGGTCCTCAAGCTGTCCTTTAACCTGTTTTGCATTTCCTCCGTCATCTGTATACGGCTCCTACTCCTTTCCGCTCGGTCTTCTCCTTCCAAAGGCACCAGCTGCCCCTTTCTACTAAGGGCATCTACCACTACATTGTGTCTGCCTGGACGATATTCGATTCTCATATCGAATTCCGCTAAGAAGTCCTGCCACCGGGCTTTTTTTGATGAAAGTTTTGGCTGTGATGCAAAATAGCTGGCTGCGACGTTGTCCGTCTTGACAACAAAGGGCTTACCTACTAGGTAATGCCTCCAAATCTGAAGACAATGGATGATAGCGGTCATCTCCTTCTCATGGACTGGATACCTCCGCTCTCTATCCTGCAACTTCCGGCTTTCGTAGGCTACTGGATGCTCATCTTGCACGAGGACTCCTCCTATCGCAAAGTCTGATGCATCTATGTGTACCTCGAACGGCTTCTCAAAGTCAGGTAATTTCAGCACCGGTGCTATCACCATCCGTTTCTTCAATTCGTCAAATGCCTTTTGACATTCTCCCATCCACTCCCACTTTTGGTCGTTCTTGAGCAGATCTGTCAACGCCGAAGTTATCTTGGAGTATCCCTCCACAAACCTTCGCTGATAGTTGGTCATCCCCAAGAATACCCTCATGTCGTGAAACTTCTTTGGTTCCGCCCAGTCCTCGATAGCTTTGATCCTGCTTGGATCCATCCGAATGTACCCCTGTCCAACGATGTGCCCCAGGAACGGTATCTCCTTTTGAGCGAACACACATTTGGATTTCTTCAAGAACAACTGGTTCTCTTGTAACACCTTGAAGACCATCTCCAAATGTCTCTTATGATCCCCCATATTGTCGCTATAGACCACTATGTCGTCCAGGTACACCACCACGAACGAGTCCAGATAGGGTTGTAGAACATCATTCATCAGGGTGCAGAATGTCGCCGAAGCATTACACAATCCAAACGGCATAACAAGGAATTCAAAGCTGCCATACCTTGTTACGATGGCGGTCTTCTTCTCATCTCCTTCGGCGACTCGAACCTGATAATACCCCTGCCTCAAGTCTAGCTTGGAAAATACCCGAGCTTTTGCAAGCTTGTCGAAGCAGTCCGCGGCTAAGGGCAAAGGATACCTATTCTTTATCGTCTGTTTGTTAAGTGCACGATAATCACAGCACATCCTTAGCTCATTGCTAGCCTTTTTCCACTAGAATAGCACAGGCGCTCCATATGGGGACCTTGAGGGCCTGATGAAACTGGCCTCAGCTAATTCTTTTAGCTATTGTTTCAATTCCTCCAATTCGGGCCCGGACAATCGATAAGGTGCCTTCGCCGGGGGTTCCTTCCCAGGCTCCAATTCAATGCTGTGGTCTACCATACGTCTTGGTGTAAGTTTCTTCGGAAGTTCGTCAGGCATTAGATCGGCATACTTGGCAAGTATGTCAGAGATCTCCGTTGGGACAGTTACTCCTTCCTGGTCCTCATCAACTCCTTTACACACCACTGCGTAAGTCTCCATGTCTGGCTCTTTTACCGCTCTTCCCAAGCTTAGTGCAGATACATGCTGCACACTAACTTCCCTCCTTTGCCTATGTGTAGGCAAGGTCCAATCCCGCGTCTGACCAACCAATATCACTTCGTCGCAGAAGGGGATAACAATGGCTTTGTTACCCTTCAAGAAGTCTTGTCCCAGTATTATGTCGAAGTCATTCATTTCCATGACTGTGAAATCCAACTGACCCGACCATTCTCCTGCTCTTGTCGACACCTCGTGTGCTAGCCCTGTCACCCTGGCCTTAGATTTTACTGCTTTGACTTCCATATTGGATGGAAGGATTGTCAGTCCCACCGCTCTTTCTAGTCTCGGGGTCATGAAATTGTGTGTGGCTCCTGTGTCTACAAGGGCCTAGACAGTTTTCCCGTGGATCACCAAGTCCACGAAACTTAAGCTGTTTAGCCATACCTTCCTCATGGCTTTGTCGGCTTCACCTATCATCAGCAACCCTGTTTCAGCAAGCCCCTCCTTACTTCTTCTTTTGTGAGCAACCTTTGCTCTGATACCATCTGTCATGCCCCAATCTTTTTTTTTGTTTAATTGGGAGCGTGCGGCACCGCCTGAGACACCCTGTAACGCCCTGGGGACTAGGCGCTCCGCGCACAGAGGGCGACCCTCCTACACACCATCCGTTCACATGAAATGACGACCATGACCGAACGGGTCGACAACTGAATGGCTAGGACAGTTCGGGCAGCAGTAATAGTGGCAGTTTAGGACGACGACGGAGGCGGCGTTCAACTCATACAAGCAAAGACACAACCGAACGGACCGGAGAACAGTTCGAGTGAACACAAACAAACAGCGAACAGGTATGGGACAGTTTGCGGATAGTGCACAGAACCGGGTTCGTTCAAATGGACAAACAGTGACAATGCATGGGCAGTGGAGCGACACGATCTAAAGAATGAGCGTGCGAGAATAAAGCACGACCATGTGAGTTTATATGAGGCGTTGGTCGGCTTTATCAAATAAAGGCCGACCCGCCACAATAAACGAAACGATGGGTTAAAACGACAAAGGCACACGTCGGCTGGGCGCAAGGCGGGTGTTTAAACAATAAAACGGGGGTTGGCTACACCACCGACACCCCTCTCCAATTCGGCATGAGCTCGTATATATACAACGAGCATGAAGGCATTTGGAGGATCAATCATTCGGCAGCAAGTCTTCTCTTCAAAGAGTGCGAAGTCCAATTGCGCATAGCGCAGATGTAGCGACGAAGGCTCAACGGGGAACGACGAAAGGTCGAACGAAGGATAACCGAACTGTGTATTAATCGGGCTACGAGGCAGCACAAATAAGTGCGCCATTGTGACAGAGGTCTGGTTTGAGAATACAAGTTTGGGAAATCATCTAATGCAGCGAGGGCCGCGGGTGTCGCTGCTATTTAACACGGAACTTGGGGTTTATGGTTACGCCGGTCTTACGGTGTATGGACTATTAAAACTCTTTGCATATTGCGCAGGCCGTGGGGTATTACACGAGCCGTGCCAACTCTAAAACAACAGTGTGACCGAGGCTGGTGCCGGCACACGAATTGTATTAATTCTTAACCCGTTAATGAAAAGTATTGCGGGCAGTCTCGGGTGAGCTGCACCGCCCATATATTATCGGTGTTCTTATGTGTTTGATGTGCGCTGTTATATATGGTGAATGGTTTATTATATCGGTTGATGAATGTTTGTGTTATATGCATTTGGTAATATATAATCGAACGGAATTATAATTAAAAGATTACAAGATTACAAGTGTGGATTAAGAAGTGGTTATAAGGTTAAGGTTCATGCAGCGATAGCGAAACGAACTTTGGAAGGCATAGTCTGTAGGTAAAACGAAAAGTTTGCTCGGCAGTGCCGCACGGCTCCCGTCGAAAAAAATTACATAGAGGGCGGGGCGTGACAAGTGGTATCAGAGCCGGGTTCGGTGCTGGCGTTCAGTGAAGCAGGTACACGTCTACACTTTGTGACAAATGGTATCGGTGATGAAGATGGACAGGTTGAACCATGGAGCTCAACTAGGGACAGTTGAACTTGGTGAAAGCTTGGATACCCAAGCAAAATTGAAGGTGAATCTGCCTGATCTAAGGCAGACATCCGAAGGAACGATGAGAAAGTTCGACAGTGGCAAGAAGATGGAGTATGGGATCCATGATGTGGTCGAAAGGTCTGGATACACGAACTGGACCGAGGTGCAGGCGGAACTCGATCAAATTCAGGAACACTGTTCAGAACTCCGAAAAGAGCTGAACGAACTCAAGGGCCAGTGCGAGTGTGGAAAGGAGCTTGATCAGGTTGGCAGAAACATCTGCTTGAACGACTTAAGTCTCCAAGAGGTCTTCAACGAAAGAGCTCGGTTAAGGGAGAAACGGTCCATGGCGGAGATGGAAGTCAAACGGGTCGAGGAAGAAATAAGGAGGAGACTCCTTGGTAAAAAGGTAGTCATAATCGGGCAGGAAGAGATTGACTACATAAACAAGCTTGGAGCAGAATGTCGGGAAGACATGCGAAGCTCTAAGGACTTGACAGGTGGACAGAACTCGGTGGACGGGAAGCTTGCAGCAAAACAGGCCGGACCGGAACGAGGCAAAATTAAGGAGAAAAAGCCTTTAACATGTTGGCTTTGCGGAGGCCCACATACAGTCAAAGGGTGTCATTTAAAACCAAAGCAACCGGTTGAAGATGTGATCGGGAGAGCTGAAGCTGGGTGCCCTTGTTCAAGGCCGGAACCTCAACCCGATACTAGTACAAGGTCAGACACATGGAGAGAGGCTCGAGAAGATTATCTTCGACAGGTGGAAATGGCAGGCTCAGATCGATGGGCCGATTTCGTGGATAAGGGAGAGCCACCCGGCTCACCCCCTTGGCAGACTTTTTAAAAAAACGAAGGTCCGGGCTCATTGTTGACTGCTCAAGGCAGTGGGCCCGTGATGATACTTGGGCAGGGTTGATGGTCTCAACGGGCGCCTGAAATGGGGGTTCCCATGAAGTGACGGGGAGATCATGAAATGAGTAATTATACTCGGGTAGTTTATCCATACACGGTAGACTTGGAGGTTTGAAGTGTCAGGGAGCCGAGTCGATGTCTAAATATCGACTTGATGTAGTATGGGATGCATACTCCTGCGACGTGCATTGGATTATGAAATGGGAGGGTGACTTGGCATGGAGGACCGAAGAGGACACGGTGGTATGGAGGTTGTCGGGACGACAACGGAATAAGGTGGGGGAGGATGTAATGCCCTGGGGACCGGACGCTCCGCGCACGGAGGGCGACCCTCCTACACACCATCCGTTCACATGAAACGACGACCATGACCGAACGGGTCGACAACCGAATGGTTAGGACAGTTCGGGCAGCAGTAATAGTGGCAGTTTAGGACGACGACGGAGGCGGCGTTCAACTCATACAAGCAAAGACACAACCGAACAGACCGGAGAAAAGTTCAGGCGAACACAAACAAACAGCGAATGGGTATGGGACAGTTTGCGGATAGTGCACAGAACCGGGTTCGTTCAAATGGACAAACAGCGACAATGCATGGGCAGTGGAGCGACACGATCTAAAGAACGAGCGCACGAGAATAAAGCATGACCATGTGAGTTTATATGAGGCGTTGGTCGGCTTTATCAAATAAAGGCTGACCCGCCACAATAAACGAAACGATGGGTTAAAACGACAAAGGCACACGTCGGCTCGGCGCAAGGCGGGTGTTTAAACAATAAAACAGGGGTCGGCTACACCACCGACACCCCTCTACAATTCGGCATGAGCTCGTATATATACAACGAGCATGAAGGCGTTTGGAGGATCAATCATTCGGCAACAAGTCTTCTCTTCAAAGAGTGCGAAGTCCAATTGCGCATAGCGCAGATGTAGCGACGAAGGCTCAACGGGGAACAACGAAAGGTCGATCGAAGGATAACCGAACTGTGTATTAATCGGGGTACGAGGCAACACAAATAAGTGCACCATCGTGACAGAGGTCTGTTTTGAGAATACAAGTTTGGGCAATCATCTAACGCAGCGAGGGCCGCGGGTGTCGCTGCTATTTAACACAAAACTTGGGGTTTATGGTTACGCCGGTCTTATGGTGTATGGACTATTAAAACTCTTTGTATATTGCGCAGGCCGTGGGGTATTACACGAGCTGTGCCAACTCTAAAACAACAGTGTGACCGAGGCTGGTGCCGGCACACAAATTGTATTAATTCTTAACCGGTTAATGAAAAGTATTGCGGGTAGTCTCGGGTGAGCTGCACCGCCCATATATTATCGGTGTTCTTATGTGTTTGATGTGCGCTGTTATATATGGTGAATGGTTTATTATATCGGTTGATGAATGTTTGTGTTATATGCATTTGGTAATATATAATCGAACGGAATTATAATTAAAAGATTACAAGATTACAAGTGTGGATTAAGAAGTGGTTATAAGGTTAAGGTTCGTGCAGCGATAGCGAAACGAACTTTGGAAGGCGTAGTCTGTAGGTAAAACGAAAAGTTTGCCTGGCAGTGCCGCACGGCTCCCGTCCAAAAAAATTACATAGAGGGCGGGGCGTGACACACCCATTTGTAAGTGACTCCATGGACTACGCCTAACAATGCTTGTTTCGCTGCCGCTGCACAAGCCTTAACCTTATCTGATTTTTATAAACACAATTGAAACCTTTAACCGAATTATAATTTCGTAATTATAACTTCACCATTTAATTACACATTATTAAATGCAGGAATCAATTAGCATAATAACATATCACATTTTCATAACACATAAGAACATATGCAATATAGAGACGGCGCAGCTCAAGAGTCTGCCCGAATTTCTTGTATTCAACCGAATTCCAATCATTACAATAGAAGGGCGACTGTTCGTGCTTATTGCACAACAGTCCGGCCTTCGTTCAACACGCTGTCCGCGTTATAACAGAACCGATATCACTTAGCGGGCGGGCGCTCCTTGCACGTCCCGCGCCCACCTTCTTCGTATCGTTCACTGTCGTTACCCGACGGGTTACCTCGACCGATGCACCGTGACGGATCACACGAACTGTCTGCCGAGCGATCTGTCCGCTATACCAAACTGTGTATTGACTGTCGCTACCCGTGACTGTCCGTCGACTATCGTCCCGTGTCTTGTTGTCCGACCCCAAACGCCTTCCTCTAAACTGTATTGACTTTGCCCAATTGAATCCGAGCACTGCACGTCAAGACCGACGGCACCCGTGCTCGATCCAACTCGGCCTTCAATTTATCTGTCCGCCCGAACCTCTGAACCATCGCAATCAAGACTGTAGTCACTGTCGCACCCTCAACCAGCCTCTGCTTGCTGCGTCCCTTTCGATACTCAACCCTTCGCCTGATCCCACGGGCTCATATGGCCGTCATAAGAGAACACTCCATACAATGGATGAAGATTAATTGATGCCTCTAATTGCCCAGTGCCCTCCATATTTATATGAGTTCTTGCCAAATTAGAGAGGGGTGTCGGTGGTGAGGCCCACCCCCGATTTATCGTTTTGAACGCCCATTGCTTACCAAGCTGACGCGTCTTATTTTGTTTTGTCATCCGACGGTCGGTCTTCTTAATTTACCGGACCGCCCTTTATGTCGGCGGGATCCCACTTCATCGTTCCTTGTGTTCGGCCCGCCCACTTATCATTTTTAATTACCGTAGGGGTGCACGCCCAAACGGGGCCGCGCCTTCGTGTCAAACTCTACATCGTTACACCAAGTCACCCTCCTGTTTCGTAATCCTATGCACGTCGCAGGAGTATGCATCCCATACTACATCAAGTCGGAAATTAGACATCGACTCGGCTCCCCGACACTTCGAACCTCCAAGTCCACCATGAATGGAAATCTGCCCGAGTGTACACACTCGTTTCACGATCTCTCCGTCACTTCATGGGAACGCCCCATTTCATGCACCCGTTGAGATCACCAACCTGCCCAAGTACCATTACGGACCCACTGCCTTGAGCAGTCAACAATGAGCCCGACTCCGGTGTTTCTCAAGATGAATGTAGAGGGGAGGAGCCAGGGGGCTCTCTGCCGATCCACTCGATCGTACCCGCTTCATCCTCATCTTCCAAAAATTCCAGCCTCTTTGTCAATTCCAAGATGCTGTCCGAGAGCGACTTGATAACCAAGTCCTGTTCGACAAGCTTGGCCTCCATGCTAGCCAACCACTTATCTGCCTTTCCACTATCTTCTACCTGCATCCCTCCTAGTTTACGCTCTGTCTTTGTCACCCCCATGGTGGGCACACCTATGGGCACATCAGACCTCCCGTCGTAAATATAGAGTTTCCTTAGATGAGGTACAACCATTGCTTCATATTGTTTCATAAACTCCATTCCCAGCACTGCCTCATAGTCGTCGATCCGAACGATGGTGAAGTCTACCTTGCCTGACCATTCACCAAGTGTCGTATCCACCTTTTCTGCTATGCCAAGAATTGCCATTGGAGGGGAATTCACCATCTTCATGTGTGCATCTACTAGTACAAACTTAAGGCCTAGCCTCCTCACGGTGTCTTCGCTCATGAAGTTGTGCGAAGCTCCACTATCAACCATAGTGAGTACTTCGGTCCCACCAACCTTCATGCGCACATACTCCAACCTGTTCCTTTCCGGGTCCCTCCTCGAGGTAACCTCCGTTGTAGCCGATGCTCCGAGGATCTGCATCATCCCTGCTGAGGCATCATCTTCTTCGTCCATTTGAGCAGTAGCGACCGTTTTCGGTTTAGAGGGGCAATTCTTAACCGTGTGCGGTCCTGCACATAGCCAACACTTCAAGGGTTTCTTCTCCCTTGGAGCATTATCCGTCTTCGGAGTGTCCTTCCTCTTCTCCTCTTTCGGGTTTCCAGACTTCTTCTTTTCATTAGAAGTCTCATCGTAGTGATCTACAAGTCTATCCACCGCAACAAAGGCCTCTTCGAGCGTCCTGATCTTCTGCCTCTTTACTTCGTTACGGGCCCATGGCTTCAACCCAATGATAAAGTTGAAAACTTTATCCTTCTCAGCCATATCCGGAAGTTCCAAAACTGCACTCGAATATTCTTGCTGGTATGTTTGCAAGCTCCCCGTCTGCTTGATGTACTTGATTTTGGTCCTTGCCTCCCACGTTTCATCCTGCGGACTGAAATGTGATTGCAAGGCTTTCTTCATCTCATCCCAGGAGGTAATGTCATTCGCGCTCCCATGAGTGATCTGATCTGCCCTCCTTCTCCACCACATCTTGGCATCATTCGTTAGGAATTGAGCTGCCATCTTAACTTGCTCTTCACCCTTAGACAGGTTTAGCCTTTCTAGATATTGCTCCATGTCCCATAGAAAGTTGCCAAGAACTTTCGCGCTCCTTGTCCCATCGTAAGATTCCGGTTCTTTGACTTTAACATGAGGCACTCCCCCACCGGAATGGTGCCTCACAGCCCTTTTCAACACTACAATCTCGTCCTGGGTTTCTTCAAGAGCCTTGCTTGTTTTGTCGAGAGTCCCCTTCAGGTTCCCAATTTCGGCCATTCCTTGGTCCCTTGACTCTTCGATCTTCTCCAGCTTTTCTTCAAGATGGGTACACAAAAAGTCCGTGTACTCATACTTCATCTTAAGTTTGTCATGCTGCTTCTCAAGCTCCTCATGCCGTGTCTTAAGATCGTTGTGTTGTGTTCGGAGCTCCTCAAACTCTTCCTTGATCTTTGAGATGGCCTCTCGCTCTTTGTTGAGCGAATCCATTCCTTGATTCCACGAGTTTTCCAGGTTCTCCATTTGGTCAATTACCATGTCAGCAAATTCGGGAGTCACGTCCCTCACCATGTCCTTACCGGACTGGTTAGATCCGGACTGAGAATTAGCTGCCATTTTATTCTTTTGTGATCTGGTCCCGACCATCCACTGCCGTTTCCTTCACCTGTAAATTCTGTCGAGCAACCCTACTCTTTCCAGCTCGTGACCGAGCTCCAATACCAACTGTCACGCCCTCAACCTTCCTATATTTTTTTTTGTTGAGTGTGTGCGGCACTACCGGGCAAGTTGATCACTTTGCCTATAGACTACGCCTTCAAGACTCGTTCCGCTGTCACTACACGAGTATTCTTTTATAACCGAATCTTAATTCTATAACCGAACTTCATATAATTAATTATAATTCCGTTTCAATTATAAATTAACAATCCATATCCAACAATATAAAACCATTCACCAATATTCACTTAGAGCAATATTGAAACATATGAGAACATATAAGAGAGTTGACAGAGCGACTCTCCCCGAGTCTGCCCAAGACTTTTATTAATCCGAATTCCAATTGTATACAACCCGTGTACCAGCACTAAGCTACGGTCACATGATAGAACTCTCCATTTGAGAAGTCCGTGTAACAGTCATACGACCCACGGCTTCTACAAACCAATTGATAATCCAAACCACCGAAAATTACAATGAATCGGGTATCAGCAATCCGCCCGGCTACCCAATATATTTTATACCACAGGTCTTATTAACACCCGACCTGTACAAAAGACTGTCGCCGGTTCAACCCTGTTCACCGAACTGTAAAATAGTGTGGGTGTCGGCACTCTGCCGCGGCCACCCGTATGTTTATGTCACCGATCGAACAACTGTCCGATGGTAATCACGCTGCAACCCATGTAATAATTACACCTATCAATTTATGAGAATAGCAAGCTCCAGCTTCCGCTATACCTTGTCCACAGACCCGTATCTAACTGTCACTGCCGCGCCCTTTGTGCTCGACTGTCCAGATCAGCGAATACCCAAGTCTGTTCATTCGACCTTTGTCGTCTTCGTTAGAACCGTAGTCGCCTACATCTACCCGAGATGATTGTCGACCTCCCACTTCGTATAGAAGACTTGATTGATCACCGAATGATTGATGCCTCTAATCGCCTCACGTCCTCCATATTTATATGAGTCTTGGCCGAATTAGAGAGGGGTGTCGGTGGTAGGCCGACCCCCATTTTAACGCTTCGACGCCCACCGCTTACCAAGCCGACGTGTCCTTTATGTTTTATAATTCGTCGTGTCCATTATATTGGCGGGTCGGCCTTTGTTTACAAAGCCGACCATGCCACATATAAATCCACGTGCCTTATACCTTATACCCGCGCGCTTTAACATGGATCATTGCTTCGATGCCCTTCGTCGCTGTTTGTCCACGATGACCTGCGCTCGTCGTTCTGCGTGCTTCCTGCCCGAACTATCCTGGCAATGCTGCCGTCGACCCGCTCGTTCATACGTCGCCCGAACTGCTCGTCGTGGAATGCTGCCTGAACTGTCCATTGACCTGTTCGCTGTTTGTATGTGTTAGATTGCCAACCCTGCTGTCGTTCAACCTGTTACCGCTTTGCCCGAACTGTCCTTCGTTCGGTTATGTCGTCATTTCATGTGAACGGGTGTCGGTTAGGAGGGTCGCCCTTCGTGCGCGGAGCGCCCGGTCCCCAGGGCGTTACAACGGGCATTCGACGAGCGGGGAACATCTCTTCACACGAGATTTGGACGTGGATACGACCCGGGCGGGCGCCCTTGCACGATGGGCGGGCGGCCCAATTAGTTGATGTGTGACGGACACGACGAGCCAAGGTTTGGGTACGGCCACCCGACGAGCCGGCGCAGTGGTTTCTGAAGATATGTTTATTTTAATTATGGTTGAAAGGTCTCAAAAATTTAAATTTTAAAAATAATATTGTAATAAATATTGTAGACAATTTTATTTTATTAATAATAATTAAATAGATACAATTTGATGAGCCATGTTTGTGAGTATGGATTTTGATTTTATATGAGGTGGCTCTTCTTGATTGATCACAAGCTATGAATGGAAAATGCAGAGTTGAAGAATTTTTATTCTCTAAAAATAAATTTGGAAGGGGGATAAACAACCTATCTTAAGGGGGCATGTACCACAAAGGGGATTTGGCCTCATGGTGGAACAAGTCCTAGGAAATAAATAGTTGTTAGTGGAATAAGTGAAAGGTTGAGATTGATCTGTGAATACCACCATCTAATACTTGAAAGTGAAAATCAAGAGAGCTAAAATAGGCTTGAGGAACTCATCTCTATAAAATCACAACCCAAGGCTTAGGGGTGTGTTGGTAAAGAGATTTGTCTTATCGATCTACTACAGACATGTGGAACATCCCCCATAAATTTGTATCATCCATATGGTTGTTGGTTCATCCAGTCCTTAATGCATGTGTTCAAGTAGTGATTTCAATTCATTACTACTGATGTTACTTGTAAGGTATATTAAATCATGCACAAGTTCATAAAATAAGGTTGCTTAGGATGTAGTGCCTTTTTAAGTAAATTGATAGAAATGAATGTCTTGTAGGCTTTACTACCAATCATTATAACCTTTAAGAGAAGGTTATTATCCCACCCAACAATGTCAAATCAATCTTACTGTCTACTTGTTTTCAAAGTTAATAGAAATATCAATAACTTTTAAAGCTAAATGGTTGTTCACTAGATTGATGGGCATTTGAATGGTTGATGGGAAGGGTAAAAAAAAATATACACTGTAAAAATAAATTAGATTTATGTCTTGCATATTAGGAAATACCTAGACATGCCCAAAGGAAAACCACTTGAATGTCAATAAACCTCTAAATCTTCCTTTATTGCTTGTCTGGAAAGAATATGCTAGGCCCAGAATATTACATATGGAAGAACTGCACATCCTCCTTGACTTAACACAAATGTGAGGTATTAGATTAAATTATAGATATAAGTGACAGACGTATTGAGACGAGTATATGCCAAAAATACATCATAGGGATAAACTCAATGTTGTTTCTTGAATATCATAAACAAGGGAAATAATGGTAATAAAATTTATGAATGGAAACTAAGGATATTTGTAAAACCTATGATGTTTCCTACAAGAACCTATTTAGACCATGCAAACTCCAAGAATCAGAATAAATCCTTGAGCACACCAAGTAAAGGGCAAGTTACAACCTAGAAGCATGAAATTATTAGGAAAGGTGGGATGCCCTATGAGGTATGTTGTGTTGATAACTAAGAAAAGAGGCTACAAGGATAAACCTAGTATGTAACTATTCACTCCAAAAGCAACAAAAAAAAAAAAACAACGCAAACAAATTTTTATGCATTCCTAGAGTTTTAGCCACAATGGAAAAGTAAAACCATATTCCTAATGTGAGAAAAACATGCCCATGGCTCCTTAAATACAACCCTAAATTTATTGTGATTATCAATATCTAGTGGGGGCGGGGGAGGGGCCAAAACTCAAATAAGATCCCAAACTCAAAAGTGTGGAGAATAATAAACAATGCATACATTTTATATTAGAATTTATACACATTTAGAGCACTATAAAAATAATCAATATTATATAATGGAATAATGATAGGGCTATGGTATGATACCTTTACCCTCTCCATTGCTAATGGAATCACAAAAGAACCCATTAGTGAATAACCATAAAACAATATTAAACTAAATGATGTCTTTCCATTTCTCCAAGGGAACGATTAAAATAATATTATAAGTATGAAGAACATGGTCCTAGTGTGTTAACCTCTTCGAGGTATTTCATTACAAACAAAAAATGTCTTACGGAGACCCAATAACCATATAAACTAGAGATAGTTTAAAATTAGTCCATTCACAATAAGTGAAAATAGAAGCCATGCAAGGAGATGGTTGAAAACCAAATCAAGGGAAGGAAGTTATCATCATCTCATCATCATACTGAGGGAAATTATTTGGGAAGTATGTCCATGGGATGACATACATCCCCTCCTTAGTTTGTATCTTAACATTATCAAAAACTCACCTCCAAATAACAAACCTCCTACCCAAACGATGCCAAGAAGAATTTAGTGTCTTAGAAGAATGAAAAGAAAGTGAAAAACAAAAATAGATAGCAAACAAAAGTAGTTATTATCTACCTTGTTTCCCATACCTTTCAAATCCTCTACATAGTGTAGGAAAGATAATGTTAATCCAATTTTAGATTTCATAGAAAGAATAAAACTTGATGTGGGTAATCTCGGTTGAGTGCAATCTGAGATTTGGGATACATATGAGGCAAGGAGGAAAGATAAAAATAAAATGAAGGAAATGGATTGTAGAAAATTAATAACAGAATGAAGGAAAATAATTCACAGAGTCAAAAAAAAAAATTGGGACAATAGTAATGAAAATTCTAGAACCATAACTCTGAAAGGATATGTTCAAAACCTAATTTCAAAATGTGCTTACTGAGGAAGCCAATACATTTTCCACGTTTCAACTACCTATTTCTAAGCTTCAGATCACATTTGTTAAAAATGATAGAAAAGGTTTCTATTAAGCCCATAGAAAACATTGCATTTGGGACAAGAAGGGGAATCAACATTAGTCAATTATTTAAGAGCTGAAATACCATTTGAGCACATGAACATAGTGATAAGTAAGCATAAATTAAACCCAAGTGTCATGCGAGACACTATGTGGAACACATATCCCCCTGGTATAACATAAAACCTTGTTGAAATCAATTGAGGGAAGGGGAAAACCATATGAGGGTGGGGTTAGCATATAATCTTCCCCATTGCGTCTGAATGAGTCACCAAATAACATGGTAGAGTGAATTTTTTTATCAAAACTTATAAGGTAACAAAATTCAACCTATAGTCAATAATAAACTTAGATGAGGACAACTCAGAAGCTAAGTTATATCTTGTGTTAAAACCAGGAAAAAAATAAATAAATAAATTAGGAGTTATTAAGAGAGGTATCAGGAATGGTATCAAACAACTGGTTTACAACACTTGGATCTACATGGGCATAAAATAAAATATAATAACTAATAAGTTTTATTACAACTCTTACATGTTAAATGGTTGAGGAGGGAGAAAGAGAGGCTTTGTAGTGAAGCCGTGAAGGGAGTGAACATCATCGAGGTAAAGAATCATGAAAAGGGATATCTATTGAAATACTAATCTGTAGGAATCAAAATATCCAAGATATGTAGTAATTCCTTTAAGAAACTATCAAAAGGATGCAAACCAGAAATAGATAAGGATAGAACAGATAACGAACAGCTATTGAGGATGTAGGTAGAGTAATATAAAATCTAAGAAGAGCAATAGATGATGAATTCGACAATGTTAAAAAGGTATAATGATAAAAAAACAATGAGAAATAGTGGGTAGAACTATAATATTAAGGAAAGGATTCAAAAATAAATGGTCCACCTAATCTAGGAAATGAATTATCAAATTAAACTGACATAATAAATGTGAGGACTAAATCATTAGACATTAGTGAACAAAATGAACAAACACTTTGAGAAAAAAGAACAATGTAGAAGAAATATAAGGGATATAAGTGGAATTTAAGAAATTGATGCCATCGATTTTTGAAAGAGATTCTAAAAGGAAAAAAATGCATGGTTGAGTAACATAGGAAAATATTTTTATCTTTATCAATATTATAACAACCCAAAAGCTAGGTTTACTACATACCAATTAAATGGTGAATCCAATATTTGGTGGGAGAATACCAAAATTTCTAATGTAATTAATAAAAATGAAACAACATGGAAACATCTTAAGGAGATATTTGAGAAAAAATATTTACGTGAAAGATACATTGATAATAGATCCAAGGCGTTTCATGATTTGAAACTAGGAAGTATGAATATAGATGTCACCACCACCAAATTTTTAAGGTTGTTCATGTATGTACCCTATCTTTGGGGAGAAAATGAAATGGAGAAAAAATAACTCTAATTCTTACCCTCCTTATAATAGAATCAAATTGAATTTTACAACCAAAAAAGAATGGATAAAGTTATGAGAAAATAAAATTTGTGTCATTAGCAATTTAGTCACAAGACAAAACAATGCAAGCCAAGGTCTACCAAGAAAGAGGAGATATTTCATTTCAAAGGAAAGGGATTCTAATACTCGTAATTTATGATATGGATTTTATAATTATAATTTTTTTCTCCATCTCGATGCTTTCAGAATGAAAAAATTAGAAGAATTAACTCACGAGACCCTTTTTACTCGTAGGACCCAGTTTGTCAAATTGGGGTCTAAAACATTATCAAACAATTTTGAGGCATTAAATGAAAATTTTTTAAGGTAAAATATTTGTTTCCTCAGCATCATACATTGTTTTCCTATTGTACACACAAATA
>APFE031621762.1:3811-35856 GCA_000404065.3 Pinus taeda
CAACAATCCTCCCCTCGAACAAAGGACCATCGAGCCTCCCCTCAAACGATTATCCATCCGTCCACTCTCTACCAACCAGGGTTCTTCGCTCCAATGCGTTGGAAGCACACGCCTTACGTGGAGCACCACCTGCCTCGAGAGCTTGCTCTTATCCCAGGTCAACTCCTCTTCACCGTGTTGGGATCAGGACACGTCCATGAAGAATGGGCCTAAGCCCTCATTGATTTGCTTTTGGACTTACCCCAAAAGGCCTCATACCAATGGAGATATTTGTCCATCCTTATATATCCATGATCCTCCCCACTTCTAGTCAGACTTTGGTCGTATACCCAACAGACCCGCGCTAATGGGGTAAATTACCCAAGGGGTTCACACTATTAGCGCGACTATTTTAAAAACAGCCGTGCTAACTGCGCAACTCAAATTTTTACATAGATTTACCCGTTGCATTTGAATTTTTCTTGGTTCATAAATTATCCAAGGCTTTAGTAATGATTTATTTGTCCTTGTGGGTGCAGGAAACAAGAAAAAATGGTGGTAGAGTGGAAAGAAAGAGAAAATGATGCCGTGGATGCCTTGGCCATTGAAGATGTGGGGTGTATGAATGCCTTGAGGGACTGTGGCCTCAAAAAATTCTTCCTCACATCATATATGCGATCTCAACTTGAATTGTTACAGTTCATAATTGATGCTTGGGATGTGGACGACCAAGTATTTCGTCTACGGAACCAGACCTTAGAGCTTGAGGTGTCCGATGTATATTTCATCACCGGGTTGTCACGGAGAGGGGCAATTCCCATTTTGACTGGCAGTGGACCTTCTGGAGAGAAGGTAGGCGAAGTAAAAGCACGAGTGTGTCCAGAAGCACAATTTGGGAGACAGAGTGCTAAGGTGGCTATCAACACCATCTGGGACTTGACACTCAAGGCGATTTTATTCACCATTACACGTGCAGCTGGGGTACAAGTGCCCCATGAGGCAAGAAAGAACCATCTGATACTCGCGACAGAATGCCTCAGCCCCACCATCTTTACTTGGGCCACAGCTGTGACTACTAATATCAAAAGGTAGCTCACAAATTGTAAGTGTGCAAAGGTGAAACAGTTCACGTATGGCTCGATTGTGGTATCATTCTTCTTGGAGCGAATACCACTTTTCCAGATCCAGGGAGCTGTAGTGACGGATCCATTTCCACGAGAGCCTAGGATGGCTCGCTGGACAACATTGATGCCCAGAGGAGGAGGGGGCCAGGAGATGTCATAGCGGCCCGAATTCTTCATATGGCTTTGCCGACAGCTGATCGTGATATAGGATTGGCCTTATGTGAGGACCAGTTTCATGGGGGACCCAAACCTTCCATTACTAGAGGGAGAGGAATGGGAGGAGGAGTTAGGTATGAACTCCTTGTTTTTGATATTTTATGTATTTTCATTTTTTTTTTTTTAAATACATGCCTGTTCTGATGATGATTGTATGTATATGAAGATGCTGGCCCAGAGTGACTAGCCGGCCTATCTCCTACAGCGCAGAGGGGCCAACCCGTAGCTGACCCTCAGGCAGGGAGTACTGTGGGGGAAGAGCTGATACAGAATCTCGAGGGACTCACCCAAGGGATTCCGGGTTATGCCAGATTGGCGGACGTGCCTTTCGCATATCAGAGGCACACAATGGGGGTGCCAACTCGCGTCCATCGCCTGTTGAGACAATTGGTGCGCGCGGTGATGTGCTATCATGAGCACCATCGTGATTAGACTCCTAGGCTTTATTTTCTGCATATTTTTTGAGAGACATGTGTCTCAGATGTATGGATAACACAGACTCTATCCAAACATGTACACTTATTTTTTGAGCGCCTCAGTGCGCCACACGATATATATATATATATATATATATATATATATATATAATATATATATATATATATACATGGTGTTAAGGTTTATTGTATTTTATGCTTCTTGTATTATGTTGATTTACATATTATGCAAATGTCTGTCCAATACATAGTTAGCTAATGCATCGGTTACTGCATTAAGTCGTCTTGGAATATGCTGATAAGTAATAAAATCAAAATCTCTTTCCAATAACTTAACACGTAAATACAACCTTAAAATGCGATGATCTCTGACGGAATAACGCTCGTTGAGCTGGTGGACCACAAGTTGAGAATCCAAGTTTACAACCAATGTGCGAATGCCGAGGTTAATCGCCTCAGCTAATAATTCAATCACATCACTATATTTAGCAACATTGTTCGTTGTACAACCCAGACACACCCCTTGGATATCTACTAACTCACCACGAGGATCGTAGATCACCCATGCCGCAGATGACAAGTTGCAGGTACTGCGGGAAGCACCATCAGCGAAACCAACGTAAGGCGATCCAAACATCTGTTCAAGAAGCAAAAGACACAATAAGCGGCAATCATGCCGACACACTGAGATAAAAACTAAATAAACCCGCACACACAACACACTGTTGAAAGCATACGTATGTACAAAAAGAGAGCGCGCGCATGATACTTGATTCAAGTCAAGCCCCTTTCGGGACTTGCCCTATCGCACTGTTGCATAACCGGCCTAGATAATGTAGGCGTCGCTTGGCCTGTTGTATAAAATGATCAACGACACCGATGATCTGCCATGCCCCCCGGCCGAGCGAGGTTGACAGGCTAGAGGATCAATGCCCCCTGTGGTAGAGGGACTGCGGGTTGCAACAGAGTGCAATGAAGGATCAGAGCGAGCAGAAACCAAACCGAGTGAAGAAAGGTCTGGAGGTGGGAGGGAGAAAACACCCATGAGGGCGGGATATTTGAAGAGCCCAGCTCCCACACTCTCAAAAGAAACAAAGGTATGTTCAACGAAAGGTACATTTCCCTCAGAAGAGGAAGCGAAGAAGGAGAGCTGGTCTACCGTGACAATTTGCCCTTGGTGAGGGAAACGGATGACACGGAAGAGGGATGAAGTCACGGCACGCATGGCATACGTCCAACTCCGGCCCAGAAGGAGGTTGTATGTGAGATTCTCATCAACGACCTCAACTTCTACTTCAACGGTTTTTCCTTCTAAGGTGATTGGCAATCATTGAAGAATACCATAAGGACGGGATTCTCTCCCATCAAAAGCTTCCAAAGTCATAGGAGACTGGCTCAGAGTCGGAGACCCGATCACTTTCCAATAAGCAATAGACATAATGCAAGTCGATGCGTCCTCATCAATAACTGTACGATGGATCGTTTTGGAATTGATGACGACTTGGATAAGAAAAGCGATCTGATGAGGCAGCCTAGGGACATGGCTCTCAAGATCGAAGGTAATCAGATCCAAATCTGTCGGGTTGATGCCACCGATGGCCGATAGCAGGGACTTCCTCTAAGGGGGGCAGCTCTGGAGAACTTCTAATGCAGACATAGCCGATAGAGCCTATGCTAACTCCTCAACGATGCTATAGTGCTGAGCAACATGAGCATTCGAGTTGTAAGAAGATCTTCTGAGTACTCCTTTAGGAGGGGGTCGGATGGTCGTCTCAGTACTTGGTCTCTCAATATGGAGTGGACCAGAGCTGGATGAAGGAGCACTTGAGGGGACTTCGGGCTCCTTCCCGGTGGATGACGGATACTCCTTTGCTCAAGTCATTACATGAACGGGAATAGACCCAACCATGAAGACTTGGGAACCAAAGGGAGAAGAAGATGGATCAGCCACCATTTGAGTCTGCTGAGAGGGAAAGGGTTCTTTAAGAACTGCAGGAACCCCAGGAGCGCCTTTCAACAAACGACTAACTTCGGATCGCCTTGGGCAGTCCTTAGTATAGTGATACTCCTCACAAATGAGGCAAGGATATTTGGGTTTGCGCTTAGCTCCTTCCTCAGCTGGAGGTTTGGAGGATTCCTGTTTAGGTTGTTCAGATTTATTTTTTCCGTTCCCCCTTTTCTTTCCTTTCGAGGCCTTACCCGCCGTGGTGGACTGGACAATGTTGACCTCGGAAGTACTACCAGAATTTGAACCACCCTGAGAAGTGTTTTCGTTAGATGCACCTGAATTTTGCTTCCCAGGGTTTGAAGATGATTTTTTAGAGGCCGGGTTCACAGAGCCAATAACTCCATCGACAGATGGCTTCGGCGGAGCCTTGGATGTACTGGGTCTCGGGGCTTCTGGAAAATACTCATACAAGGTACCTGACTGAGAGTAAACTAAGTCCAGGTACTAAGCACGCACGATTGCTTGCTCTTCAATCACACAGGCTCCCATAGCAATGTCCCATGCAATCTTAGGGACAAAGGAAGTCGTGAACCAATCGGTGAGGAGTTGATCAGGAATCCAAAACTTGATCAACCGATGATGCCTTCTTCATTCATGTATATGATCAGAGATGTGCATAGCTGTATCCTGATTAAGAGACGTAAGGAGGTGGGTCCCTGTCTCATACCGAATGGGTAACTGAAAGTGAGTAAGGAATGCCATAGCCAATGAATTAAAATCCTGAAATGATGCGCGGGTCAATTCAATATACCATTTAGCAGTAGAACCAGTGAGAGTCCTTTGGAAGAGGCGAAGTCGAATCGAATCATCAAGCCATGAATTAGACTAACACCATAAGTGATACGTCATTACATGGGCTTGAGGGTCCTCTCCGGCTTTTCCGTCAAATTTGGGACAGTCGCTAGGTATCTTAGTTGGAACTTGTGGCCATTGTGGATTACGCAAAATGGGATCATTTGTTAATTTCGACACATCGGGCAGTTCCAACGTCGCTAGAAATGGTAGCTGCGGGTTGAAGGACATCTGTGGATACGAGGTAGGGCTAGAATTCCATCCAGTTGTTGGTTGCCCCCACTGACCTTGTCCAGATGGACCAGGTTCAAAAGGACCCTGTCCATAAGAATTTTTTCCATAAGGGTTATGTCCAGAACTGGATGGTTGATACTGGTTCTGCCCTCCAGCACCCCATTGGTTACCGTACTGGCCTACAGGTTGTTGATAATTTTGATAAGGGTTGGCCTGCGACTGTTGGTAATTTTGATATGGGGCAATTTGATTTTTCCCCTGGGGTTGCTGGTATCCATACGGCTGCTGTGCTCCATATTGATCCTGGCAACCAGGCGGAATCTGATGAGAAGGTTGAGATTGGTACCCACCTGAATAAGAAGGTTGGGATTGATACCCACCTGAATAAGAAGGTTGGGATTGGTACCCACCTTGTGACTGGAGACCAGCTTCATTCTTGGGTTCGTAATCGGGTTGAGGTTGTGAAGCAGGAACCATATGCATGCCCGGTTGAGCCGCCTCAGAAAGATATCGTTGCGAAGGTTGGGCCATCTAGCCGGAAGGTTGTCCTGGTTGGATCTGAGATGGACCCATTTTCCCAGAAGGTTGAGCTTTCTGAGCGATGGGCTATCCTTGCGCAACCGAAGGTTGTCCTTGTAGACCAGATGGTTGATTAGGCTGAGCAGTGGGCTGGCCTTGCTGTGCGTAAGGCTGGCCACCTTGCCCAGAAGGGTAGCCTTGTTGGTTTCCGGGTTGACCTTGCTGACCGTAAGGTTGCCCTGGGTTCCCATAGGGTTGCCCCGAAGGGTAGCCCTGTTGGGGCCCAGGTTGTCCTTGCTGAGCATAGGGTTATCCCGGGTTTCCAGAAGGTTGCCCAAGATATGTATAAGATGGACCACTAGAGGCTAAAGGTTGTCCCTGATAGGGTTGTCCTTGCGAGCCTCCAGGTTGACCTGGATAGGTCTAGCCATAATACTACTGCCCATGATTAGGCTACGAGTAAGATGGTTGACCCTGATAGGGTGGTCCTTAGGATGGCTGCCGTTGACCTGGATGGAACTGGCCACCGCCATATCTGGTGGTACCCCAAGCCACATTCAATAGAACTGAAGCCTCAACATAGGGCTCAGTTGGCAAGGAGGTATACAAATAATGATTGACAGGATCATAATAGGGGCCTTGCCCACCCGGGTTCTGGATAGCATGCAAGTATTGGAAATATGCCCCCCCTCCCAAAATAGCATTAGAAAGAGGTGGGGCACCACTTGCGGGATGGACAACTCTAGTAGTATGTGCCGATGGACCACTTTGTACTGGGCCTCGAGATGGGCCGGCAACAGAAGTCACAACAGAAGATGTTGTAACGGCACTAGCAACTGGAGTTGATGACGTGACACAGACGGTCGGTTTGGTTGGAACTGATGTAACAATAGTATGGTGAACTTGGGAAACAAATGGTCCCGTGGTAGGGACAATGTTGTGATCCCACATAGAAGAGGAAGTCGCAGAGCTCATAGCATCCCTTAGAGACCTATAGTGTGCCGACATTGTGATACCGAGAGGTGTAACAGTGTAGGGCGTAGAGATAACTGGGGATGTAGCCAGAATGGGAGTATCAATACTCGACATAATGGGCGTTCCACTCAACACAGGAGATGTATCCTCCATCTCCGAAGAAGCCATCAGAGATGCAACACCAACAGGAGTAGTGGGAAAATCCTCTTCAGAGGGCTCCCAAACAGGGTTCCAAAACAAGTCGTAAATCTCGTCCTCTGGAGCACGAGAGTTCAACAGTTGGACACTTGGAACAATAGGGAAAGTGTCACCACAAACCGGTGTCTCAGGGGCAGCAGAAGATGGAGACCCTTGGTCACTTGGGACGGGAGACGGGATCGATGGATCCGCCAGGATGATCAAACAAAGACCCTAGACAAGCTAACGATAAGAGACCCTACTCAAAACTAAACGTAAACAAGATCTAACAAAGTAAATTTCATCGTGGCCGAATAAATTTTTTAAGACATTAGGACACAACTTGACCTTTTCATGTTTTAAGAGTTGAGAAAAGGACAAAAGATGACTCTAGTTGCCTTCAAATGTTTAATGAACCCGAAGTGACAAATGATCAATAGAGCCTTTTCATTTACAGAGTCCGAAAAGGATCAAAAATTGACTACTCAGGAGAAACTAGGAAAGGGGTTTACCAGACAATCCGTAAAACTGCTTATACACCTTGGCAATCATATGGAAACCAAGGACTTTTCGTACTGCAGTCAATCTTCCCGAATGCTGTGTTCGGTGCGTTACGGCTTGTAAGGCGGCAGACACGGCTTCCTATGGATCAAGGATGAAAACCTAGTGGAGTCTCCCCATATATATGCGATGGTACGTGGGAGCCCAAGTCTGTACTAGACCACAATCGAATCACAAAAGGAGGAATCACCCAACCTTAATGCGAGAACAAAAGTGACTAGGTTTAACGACGCCAGAGCACGTCTCTAGCCTAGACCTCTAGAATGTGAGCGTTATGTTCCAATGCGTTTTTAAGTTTATTCGGTTTATTTTATGGTTGATCTTTAGTTAAGTTTCGATTTTAGGCCCTACCGTATGTGATCTTTCACAATTGCCTAGATGCAAGCTATATGCCAAAGAATACCATTTCATTCGATGAATACTAACTACAAGAGGGTTAAGAATTTTCAATCAAACAAAATGAGCACAATCAATCAAACAACCTAATGCAGCTAATGGAAAATAAATAAAACTTTTTCTTTCAAGAATACAAATCAACGAAAAGTTCTAATCCATCAACTATTGAACGCAAAAGATATTTGTTTGATTTCTTTTTCAAAGGCACAATGCACTAGAATGAATTTTGAAAGACAATAACACTGTGTAAAAGAGACAAATTCAGTCAATGAGAACACAATGAAATCCCAAGACACCAAAACAGTTCTTGAAACCAAAAGAAAAATAAATGCTTGTGCGAGCTATGTGATCTAAGCTCAAACAAGGCTAAAATGAAACCCAAGAAAGAAAGAAGCAAGTCACTCGGAAATCAACCAAAAACACTTCAACAATCACTGAACAAGTGCAAAAAACAATCACAAAGTCGATTGGACAATCAAGAAATCCAAAACTCCTATGGAAGGCTCGACACACACGGCCACTAGATGTCTTAGGGCTAAGGTGTGAAATTGATAGAAAGAGGCAAACACCCGAAGGACGGAGGTTAGGAACCAGTCGGCCAAGGATCAAACACACTCCAGTAATTGAAAAAGACGTGGCAAGATGCAAATCCAAGCTCAGAAGGCAGGAAAATAGGCGAACTCAAAAAGCTAAGAGGCCTGGTGCGACTGTCAGGCTGCAACTCGCGCTATACAGGGATTGGCGCGGGTTTTCAGTTAGCAACAAGGGCCACTAGCGTGACTGTCAAAGGAAAAACCGTGCTAATAAACTTTGCCAAGTCAAAAAGAAAAACAAGCAGTCCAAAGCTTGGTTTACAGTATCCAGGCAAACCAGGAAGCAAGAAGCAGCAAGAAATTCAATCCAAAAAGCTATCCAAGCAAGCAAATAAGAGAAAACCAAAGAGGCAAGACAAACTCCAAATTGTTCAGTCCGTAAACCAAACCGGAGATTGACTGAAGAGGCTTTGATCTACTTCACTAATGCAAAGCAGTAGTGTTTCGAAGGCTATCTGGCCGTGCTTCAGACTCCGTCTAAGTTTACAAATTAAACAACAAGCTAAACTCCCCAGCGGAGTCACCAAATTGTTGGAGAGGTAAATCCCCTCTACGGATAGAGGTGATCCCTACTAGCCCAGAATGGGTCTAGCAAAAATCGAACAATGCTATCACGCAAGTTCCTAATTGAAAATAAAAGGTAGGTGATGAAGACCTACTTGGATTCCAATGATTTCGTTCGTGGAAGAGACGTCGCCCACGCTCCTTTGCCTTGGCCGGTCACAGTCCTCCACTATCTCCGTGAATGGACACCTGCACACAAAGAGAACAACACAAACACAAGCGTGAAATCTAATATATGCAATTATACATCAGTCAGGAAGGACATAAATTCAACATTAATCATTACAACAATGAGAATGGAACCATAATGATAGTCATCTATTATTAATAATCAACAAAGGAGAATACAACCAGCGTCCTGACATCAAGTCCTCCTTTGGCTGGGTGCTCAGCTACACAAGTCTTACAAAGCTTGAAGGGGTGAGGGACAAGCCTCTCTCTCTTTGGTGACAATATCTCCTTACTTAGGTTAAGCCTTATGGACACAAAGAAGGCTCTTACAACTCTAATCTCTTGATATCTTCCTTTCAACACCAGTATAATTACCACTACCACCAGAACTAGCTTGCTCAAGGCATGGAGACAAGCTTTTATAGATGAAAAGGAAGGGATAAGGTCAATCACAACAATAATGGATTTGGCTTCATCACTTCGAAACTTCTATGGAATGGTGGCAAACTACCTCCCATTCAAGGAGATTCGAAGCCAAACCATCTTCACTTAACATAGATTTAGTTGGTGAATGAGTTGGATAGAACTTTCAGAGGTTGATTGGTTAAAAAATTTGCCCAAAAAGGTTGGCACGATTGCGACTCTGGGATAGAGCGCTAAATAGCGCGCCCCTTTTATAGGATTTTCCCCATTGGCGCGGGTAGAACACACTGGGCCAACGCTAATGTAAAAAGGGCTATTTTTAAGGGCAAGCTGGAGGAGATGTCTTCAGGGCATATGAAGCTCATGTTCAGAGGGGAATGATGCAAGCTGTTTCAAGTCTTGTCACTTCTCACAAATCCCAGAATGTGCCCTCTAAGGTGTAGGAGAGGGGTAATAGGGACAGTGACAAACAGTGACAAATTACTGTGTAACACTAAGTATGTACATCATATGCCCTGAAGACACCTTCTGCAAAATACCCATAAAATAGCCCTTTTTCCATTGTAGCGTTCTCACTGTGTATCACTTGCGCCAGTGGGGGAAATCCTCCAAAGAGGGTGTGCCAGCTGGCGCTCTGTCTCAGAGTCGTACTCACACCAGCCCACTTGGGTAAAGTTTTTAACAAACAAAATTACGAAGGTTCTTCCTAACCCACTCATGAACTGAATCTATATTGAGTTGGTTTAGTTTGGCTTCGAATCTCCATAGTAGGGAAGTAGTTCTCCACCTCTCATGGAAGCTTCTTAGTGATAAATCCAATCCCATGAATATTGTGGATCATACTAACTCCTTCTCCTCTATCTATAAAAGCTTGTCCTTTTGCCTTTGACAAGCTAGTTCCATAGTTCCAGTTCCAAATTCTAAGTCCCAAAGTCTGAGAATTGCTAAGCTAATGCTACAAGAAGCCTTCTTCATTCCCATAAGGATAAATCTAACGTGAGGAGATTCTTGTCCAAGTAACCAAGGAGAGAGAGGTTTGTTCCCCATTCCCAACAAGCTTTGCAAGGCATGTGCTACTGATCACCCAGCCAAAGGAGGATTTGACGTCAGAACTATGGTTGTGTTCTTCTTTGTTTATTAATAATAGACGACTATCATTATGGTTCCACTCTTATTGTCTTTTGTAACGATGATTGAGTTATATCCTTTCTGACTGATATATAGTTGCATCTATTGGATTTTATGCTTGTATTTGTGTCGTTCTTTGCATGTGCAGGTGTCCATTCACGAGAATCGTGGGGATCGTGACTAGCCAGAGCAAAGGAATGGGAGCGGCGACTCTTCTACAAGTACTAGCATTGGAATCCATGTAGGCCCTCATCATCGGTCTTTGATTTGCAATTAGGAACCTACATGTTAGGGTTGTTTGATTGTTGCTAGACCCCATTTGGGCTAGTAGGGGTCACCTCTGTCCGTAGAGGGGATTTACCTCCACAAAAATTTATCTACCTACTTGGTCATGTTCTCTTTCTTTCCATTGGAGTACCATTTTGCGTATTTTCCTGCAATCACAAGGTCAAAACATGAAATTAGATCCTTGGAAAATTAAAAAATACATTGAAATGGCTTTAGAATGTTTTAATTTTGAAAAGTGGGTGCGCGCGGCCGTTGGCGCGACTGTTTTTAAAACAGTTGCGCCCATGGGCGCGAGCCTTTGTAGAAAATTTCCCCATTGGCGTGGGTCCATGCCCGAAACCCGCGCCAATGGGCGCAACCCTACTTTTTGAAATTCCCTCCACAGAGGATGAAAAAACAAACTAAAGAAAATTTAAAATGGATAAAAATGGAGTAGGAGAGGAGGCCTCTTACCTGGAACTGATGGTGCTCTGAATGGTCACCCAGATTTGTAACAATCGTCGCCTGAAGCTCGCACACCAAAAGCACTATTGTCACTCCAAAGAGGTAAAAGTGAAAAGTAAATTCTTGTTTTTACCATTTTGACCTATTTTATAGCTTTTTGACCCTTATAGGTTTTAAAAAGTATTTTTATAAATATTTCAATGTATATTTGTGTCGAAAATGGATTTTACACTCGTTTTTGTGCAGCGATAGGTGTTTGTGCGACTTAGGCGATGAAACGAGTTGTGTTTTATACTTTTTCGGACTCGGTAAACACACGAAAAAGTCACTCCGGAGTCATATTTCTACTCTTTTTCGACTCTCTAAACATGAAAAGAACGTCGAGTTATTCCTCTTGACTCGTTAAATGTAAATGAGAGGTTGTCATCTTTAAACCCTTTTCCAACCGTGTAAAGACGAAAAGATCGTCGGACCCTTGTCATTTCAGGTTCGTTAACGGTTACGAAGCGACGTGGTTTCGATTGCTTTTTTACTTTTTCAGGTCAAAATCACTACTTATGAAAAGTACTCCTCGGTCGTAATGATCGAGGCAATTCTTTTGAGCATTGTTTTATACTTTTTCGGGCTCGAGAGACACAACTTTACAAAAAAGGACACCCCAAGAGTTTCCTTTTCTGCTGTCTTTTCAAACTCTCTAAACTTGAAAAGACACCGAGTTTTCCCTTGTCATACTCGTTAAAACTTAATGACATCAGATTCCATCAAAATGATGCCTTTCAAACATATGCTATCCCCATCAAGCTTGTCATCAAAAAATAGCTGGGGTACTCACCAAAAATGGTGGGGAAAATGGAACCACAATTATTGTCGTGTCGGCAGTATGTCACTCTTGAACATGGCACTTGTCTGCATTCATGTTTGGGTGGGGACATCTCATCTTGTTTTTACACTTGCCTTCGTGGGTTTGGGTTATCCTGTTTGACCTCTCATCTGCTCATTGCCCTGTCACCATGACCCCTAATCATTTGATGTCAAATACTACCAATTCCACTGTCGTGCCGCCAATATGTTCAAGAGAAGTTGACCTCTGTAGAATACTCAACTTCCCTATGATACCTCACATAATGTTGATTCACAAACATCTTATCCTTCTCTGTCTTGTGTCGATGATGTGGGAAACATTATGGCCCACCTTCGATTAAGGTCACTTCCTGTCGAATTCAGCTCATTATCCAGGAAGTTGACCCAGAGATTCCCTTCAGGTGCCTTGGAGCCTGCATGCCTCAATGGTAGGGTCTTCATGTTCGACACGAGGTTTTGATCATTGATCTCCGATCGAATGATTCTACGGGTGTTTGACTCTGGCTCACTGATTCGTACACCATAGATTGTACCTATAGTACCTTGAGGACCATTGTCATTATTTGTGGTATCTCTCGCATCTGTTAATAGTTCTCATCATTGACTAGTAATCATACAATGTTCTTGAATGTTCAACTTCGACTCCCATATTCGCATGCTTGAAATTGTACTTTGTTTGGGTCAAGATGGAGCGCAAGACCCTGGATTTTGTATGTTGAGATCCAAGTTGTGATTTTGTGGATTATTATGATCATTACATGACTCATTCACTGGATGGCTGCGACCATGCCTGAGTCTGTTTATCGATCCTCACTGGATGGCTGCGTCCATACCTTGGATCCAGATTTTTATGTACTCTACTATGGATGGCTCTGCCCATACCACATAAATCATGTACTTGAGATATCAGTTGTACTTCTTCATGCAGGTTCTCCGGCGGCAGTGTTTTCAGTTGGCCATGTTCTTGTAAAGCATTTCACCCCTCTCTCTCTCTCGGGCCTCATGCTTTAGGGGCCATCTATTACACAGTAATTTGTCACCGTCCCTGTTACCCCTTTTCCCGCACCTTGGAGGACTCGTTCTGGGACCTGTGAGAAGTGACATGACCTGGAAACACTTGCATTGTGTTCCCCTAGACATGAACTTCATATGCTCTGAAGACACCTTCTGCAAAATACCCATAAAAATAGCCCTTTTTCCATTGGCGCGGTTTCACTATGTATCACTCGCGCCAATGGGGGAAATCCTCCAAAGAGGGCACGCCAGCTAGTGCTCTATCTCAGAGTTGCACTCACGCCAACCAAAATGGGTAGTGTTTTTAACAAACCAACATCCGAAGATTCTACCTAACCCACTCCTGAACTGAATCTATCTTGAGTTGGTTTGGTTTGGCTTTGAATCTCCATAGAGGGGAAGTAGTTTGCCACCTCTCATGGAAGCTTCTTAGTGATAAATCCAATCCCATGAATATTGTGGATGATCCTAACTCCTCCTCCTCTATCTATAAAAGCTTGTCCTCTTGCCTTTGACAAGCTAGTTCCAAATTCTAAGTCCCAAAGTTTGAGAATTTCTAAGCTCATGCTACAAGAAGCCTTCTTCATTCCCATAAGGCTAAATCTAAAGTGAGGAGATTCTTGTCCAAGTAACCAAGGAGAGAGAGGCTTGTTTCCCCATTCCCAACAAGCTTTGCAAGGCATGTGGTGCTGATTACCTAGCCAAAGGAGGATTTGACGTCAGAACTATGGTTGTATTCTTCTTTGTTTATCAATAATAGACGACTATCATTATGGTTCCACTCTTATTGTCTTTTATAATGATGATTGAGTTATATCCTTTCTGACTGATATATAGTTGCATCTATTGGATTTTATGCTTGTATTTTTGTCGTTCTTTGCATGTGTAGGTGTCCGTTCATGGGGATCGTGGGGATCGTGACCAGCCGGAGCAAAGGAACGAGAGCGACGTCTCTTCTACAAGTACTAGCGTTGGATTCCAAGTAGGCCCTCATCATCAGTCTTTAATTTGCAATTAGGAATCTACGTGTTAGCATTGATCGATTGTTGCTAGACCCCATTTGGGCTAGTAGGGATCGCCTCTGTTCGCAGAGGGGATTTACCTCCACAACAAGGCAGTAGGGTATCTATTTCTTAAGCTTCGCATCAGGATTTAAAGTGATATTAATCACTCCGAGATCCCATAATATTCCTTTCAAGTCCGAGAACTTGGTGGGAAACAAGTCTTGGTACTCGTGCAACAACTTTTCAACTTTATGAGCTATATATTCATCCCAGTAATCACCTATCTTTGAAAACTTAGGTTGTGCGTCAGACCCAATGTCTACTTGCCTGGCCTTCAAAGGTACTGATATATCAGGATTTGCTTCTTTAGGACCTTCAACCTCATGTTGTCCTTTGGTCTCTGAAATTTTGATTTTTCATGGATCTTCAACTTCTTCTTTTATAGTCACATTGTAGAATTCTAGTGCATGGCATAACTAGGTGCTCTAGTCTAGTTGAATCCATTTGACCAACTCTTCAAGCGTTCTAAAGATAGTGACCTTAATTTCTTGGAGAGATTCATAAATGCACTCAAACCCATCCTCAAAGCTGAAAGTTAACAAGAAACTTTCCCTCGAGATACCCCATTCGTTCGTCCCATGGCATGGCTCTATTTCCAAGTACCAATTCATTGGAATAGTATCTAATGTGTGACAAAAGGTATGCACCCATTCTTGTTGTGGCTCTTCGCCCCATGCTTTAGTCCACTGTGCCAAGTGTTCACGTGATCATCCTTCCACTGTATTTTTCAGTCATATGGGTATTAGAGTATCGAAACCTTAGCTTCATCATTCATATGCATTCCTTCCAAGCAGCAAAGCTCTCCTTATGCCAACCCCACCAACGGGAAGGAATAGCATGTAGTGCCAATTCGAATGCCTAGAAATGACACTCTTTGGGCACCTCCATTTCAAATTCATCCAAAAACAAATTAACACCATTTAAGCCATCATAATACATGAGATTCCTTACCTCCATAGATACACACCACAATGATTTTGTCATCATATTGCAATGTAGTGTAGAGACTTCATGTAACCTATTCTACCAGTGTCCAAACTCTTCATCTGAGTCTGAGGTACAAGAGTTGTCTCTGTCCAGGTGATCTGCCCATATGCAGTGAGATTGATACAATATTCATAGTGCACAATTATATTGTATATTTTATCAAATTCATCATCCTCCACATAGTCATGGATTGGTTCAGTGTAGTGCACTCCCTCAGCAAGGTCAGTGGCATAATAACCCTGAGTGCCTTCTTCTCAAATGTCATCCTTCGCTTTAGATTAATTACTGCATCCATGTCAAAGGCCTAATCAATTCATAATAGAGAAGGGTAAGGATTGTTGTCATCCACTATTTCAATTATGTTAAAATTGTCCAAAGCACTTGATCCTTCAATGTCTAATGTTACCCCATAGAATCACCCCATAGGAATGATCTTTTGTTGATTGGCCATGCGTAGCTATATGGCAGACCATTGTAGCGCAGGCCTCCCCATTCTCTCCCATGTCTATTTAGGTAGTACGTTCACATTAGAACCCAAATCCAGGATGAATTGATCCATTTCATATTCTCCAATCTATGTGGTCAGCCTCATCTCACGCCCTGTGCTTCTTATGTTTATCTAGTTTCATCACAGTGTGCTATTCTGAAGCAATATTAACTTTTCCCGTACAATTGTCAATTATCTCTTGGAGCCCTTCCAATGACTTTTTTTCTCTCAAAAACTTTAGAAGGTGGCTATAAGCAAGGGATCCACTTCCTATACTTCATTGTTTCTAGCTGATTTCTCTTAACCCCTTGGTGTATAAGATTCAACAAAATTATTCTTGGCATCCATAAAAGTTTCTTTATCTCAGTTGAGGTCAAACTTGATGTCCTTTTTAGTAGCCTTGCACACCCATCCCTCTATTTTTGGTTTCTTTCCTTTATCTTCTCCTGTGGCCATACCATTTCACATTATGTTGATGCTATGATCCTCTTTGGGAGGCTCCAACCTCATCATCTGGATATTGTGCATAGGTTGTTGTGTCTTTCTCTCCTGCATTTTGGAAATCAACACTGGGTAATTTTCTATCACATGATCAAACTATCTGTAATATTGACAAGATGGATGTGTTGGGTTCTGAAAGTCATGCAAAAAATGTCTAGCTTCACCACAGTTATAACAAATAACTTGTCTGCAACCTCTACCAGGCCTCCTCTTCTTCCTCTCCCATGACCTTGAAATCCTCCGCACGTTGAACCTGCTCCTTGATCCTAAGGCTAATTTTCTACTTGCATTTGATATGTAGGAGTCTACTCCATCATCAATTTGTAGTTTTGGTAGTTCCTCTCATCGCGTCCAACCCATTTACAGAAAATACAAAACAATTGTTGTGTAATCCGAACAAGCTTTTGCAAGAGATGACAATTACCATTCATGTTCTTCCCAACTATCTCGCAGATAGCACACCATAATGGTACTCTCACACTTGATCCTATGGTCTTATTAGGTTTCAGAGGTGCAGGACCTCCTCTAAGCAAGTAATTCTGATAAACAGGGAAGTGATCCTTATCATGTCCCTTGTCTTTGCATTTTATACACCAGACTTCAATGCACACCTATGGCTGAGTTTCCTTCCCTACCTTTAGGCTTTGTAACTCCATGTGCAGAATTTCCAGCTGCTAATGGATCTATTGTACTCCAACATTCGTATCCTCTATTGGTGAGGATTCCAACCTCATCATGATATCCACAACCTGTTCTTGCATTCCTATCTTTTGTTGTGATAATGGTAATCTTAGATGAGGCAACAACGAAGCAATGCATCAATCTCTGTGTTGATCATCCGTGTTGTTCATATTAGCTTGCCAGATCAGGAATTTTAGCCTTTGCTCGAAATCCCATGAGGACTCATTTACCTTTTGATGTATCTCCTTAAAATCTATTACAGGCTATGCCTAAGACTTAGGCTTCTGAAACTCACTATTCAACGCTTACTAAGTATCTGCCAACATTGCGTCAAGTCCATCTTTAGATTATCATCAATGATCTGCTACACTGTCCACACAAAATTTGCAACAAACCATAATTTTTCAGTGTCTTCACTTCCTACCCCTTTAAAGATCGACATCTTCATTACGTTCATCACGTTGAATGATTGATGTGGAGGTGGAGGTGGAGGTCAGGGTATAGGTGTATGTGGTGGAGGTGGACATGGACGTGGAGTGGACGGGAGAGGTATCCTTGAGAGACCTTTATTACTATCTACAATTCACTTCGTGGTGTACTCAAAATAGTCCCTTCATCATTGTTAGAAGAGGATCCCAAAAATAGACTGTACTCAGAGCTTGATTCTCAATTCCTTTTGAAGGGTTTTCCACTTCGCATTGTCCCAATCATCAAGGTAATGACATAACCCATTTCTCACACAACAACATCTTAATCCAAAGTTTCAGAGATTTTAAGTACTTATCTCAAGGTCCCTTGAAGAGCTTTTGCTCTGTTGCGCTATAGCTGATGGTCATATCAATCACAAGCAGAGCCTGATTCTCAATTCCTTTTGAAGGGTTTTCCACTTCACGTCATCCCAATCATCAAGGTAATGACACAACCTATTTCTCACACAACAACATCTTAATCCAAAGTTTAAGAGATTTTAAGTACTTATCTCAAGGTCCCTTGAAGAACCTGCGCTTTGTTATGCTATAGCTGATGGTCATATCAATCACAATTTTAGTGACAAATCCTCTGACTATGTGATCAATCTAGTGATCAAAGACCCACGCGATGTTGTTTTCTAAAGCTTTTAGGTTCTTTACTAACTCTGGAGTCCACACAATAGGGCCATCAAGCTTCCATGTACCCTGACTATCACCTAATTTAGATATCCACTCCTACTATTCACAAGAGAAGAAATGGAAAAGGCTTTGGTTCCATCTATGTATAGGTATCTATTCAACCATTGTTCCTTGGTGTTGGGAATGGGTTCCCAGAAGAGCTAGTTTTAGGGCTAATAGCCCATGTTTTTGGTCAGAAGGCCCACATTTTGTGATAAATATGTAAAGCGCCTGCATTTGATGGTCGCAGAGCATGAAGAGGTCAAAGGGTTGTTTTCCCTTATTTTGTGAAGTCTCATGTTGGATGTAACTACCCATGGTCTGTGGACCATGGTATTGTATAAAAATGGAGTATTAGAAGATTCTAAGAGGATAATAGTAATGGTAAGAAGGATTTTGGCTAAGAATTTCTAGGTTTTCTTGAGTCTTAGCGTAGGTAGGGGCTCTACAGCTGAGTGCACAAAAGCCTAGGGTGGAACTTTGCAACTGTGTGCGCAGGGCGGATCGAGTCTGTACTAAACTTTAGATATCAATAAAGAGAAGTATTTTGAAAATCATTGTGTATTTTGCTTCTGTTTAATGCATCTGATTATATTATGATACGATCTGGGTTTACATGATAATGCTTATTTAGTGCGCAAATGTATCTGAATATATGTACTAAATGAATGCAAAAAAGAGTAAAGTATTATGAAAAGGTAACTGTAAATGCATGGTAGATTAGATAACACTTAAGATAACTTGGGAAATTATATAGTAACGTAGCCACATAGGCGCATAAGTGCCTGTACCTTAGGTTAGGGTTGCGTGAAGATCAATTGGATACCTTCATGGAGGTACTGAAGGACAAAAGAAAAGGAACATCGATAAGCCTTAAAAATATTATTGATCTACAAGAAGGGAATATTAGGAAATATAGATCGACATCATCACCATCTCAGGGCGCAGAGAGTTGGTTCCTGCATCCCCCGATACTACTTCGGGTGAGACTTCGATCCGCGCTCCATGGGCTGATGCTGAAAGATCCAGTAGTGTAAGGATTTGTTTGGTTGACTAACTCTGAACCTGGGTCAAGGCCCAACAAGCCAACAAATGGTTCCATTGTCAGTAGCAAGATCTACATGAGAGATGTGTGATGTTGTATCATTGGTATCGAACTAAGAAAGAAATTGAAACCTGGTTGGATAGAAAGATCCACGAATTCACGGCACAACAAAACAAGAACCGCGATTGATGAAAGAATAGTGGTGGGATAGATACCTGTACACAAAAATACATGAAATATTCTTCTGTTCCTTCCTAGTTGAGTTATACGAGTGGATCTTGAATTTTGCAGATGGTCAAGGAAGGTGGAGGCTTGAAAAGCTGATTGTTTGGACACCGTAGCTAGAAAGGAGGTTAGAAGCTTTTAAAGATAAGATTGTGCGTGTTGTCAACCATTGGCTCGACCACATCATAGGAGGATTTGTGACTGAGTTCGTGGTCAATACCTCTATCAATTATAATGAAGTAGAGCACTACTTCTTCAATTTACCACCATGTAAGTATTTAAAATCACTAAATACTTGGATTAAGATGGTCTTATGCAAACAACAGGTTATGTGGTTACCTTTATGTTTGGAGCTATGTGAAGCAGAAAACCTTTCAAGGACAAAGGAGGAAAAGGTCTTGAGTATAGCCCACTGATCGGACCCCCTTTAAGTGATGATGAAGGAAAACCACAAATTTCTCTCCTGAGCACTAGTCGGTTGATAAGAAAAGGGTTCCCATGAATACCTACACCACCTTCACCCTCATCACATCCATCCACACCACCTCCATCCTCACCTCCACCGCTCACCCTCTCACCCACACCACTGCCACCTCCACTGTTCAATATGGTGAACTCCGTAAAACTACCTATATTAAAGGGCATAGGGAATGAGAACCTGGACCAATTTTTTGTTGTCATAAAGGTTGTATGGGAATCTCACAGTGTTGTGGATGATCACATGAAGAAGGCGATGTTGGTTAGTGCTTTGTAGGATCACGTGCTAACCAGGAGCATAAAGTATTGTAATGACAACTAGGCAGTTATGCTGGCAGAGATCCAGACCGCGTTGAATAAAGAATTCAGTAGGCCTAAGTGTGAAGCACAATGAATTGTGGGATTCAAAGAAATCACAATGAAACCAGGTGATACCCCTTGAGATTTAGATCAAAGAGTGATGTGTAAAATCTACGAAACCAATATGAATTTGACGGATGGGCAACACCGTGAGTGGTTCATGGCTTCACTTCTACCTCACCTAAGGGTTGCGCTGTCACAACAGAAGATTACAACTCAAGTAGAAGCCTTGGAGAGTGCAATGAGACTGCACTAAATGCCGATGCAAGATCTGAATCTGGGGGTTCAACAGATTCATGCACAATTGCAAAACCTTTGTCTCAAAATGCAAAGACTGAAGCAGGATAGAACTGCTTGGCGAAAGGCATGCGAAGAAGTTTGGTTCATAAAATGCAAGGGTCAAGGGCATCTCAAGGCTCACTACCTAGTGTTCATGAACTACATTGCAATAGGAGGACTAATGCCTCAATGACCGAAGGCCACAACAAGGCCAAGTGCAGAGCCTAAGCTATGGTGTGCTATATGTCAAGTAGCTAGGAAACACACAACTGATAATTTCCATTTGCTACAGAAATTTGTACAAACACCATAATAACTATTATACATTTTTTTTCAATCAGTAGGCCATGATGAGTGCAATTGTCGATGTCATGAATTAATGATGGATAGGACACCCACATAAAGAATGCAAACAAAAACATGACCTCCAGACCAAGGCAGTGGGGGAACATGAGGTGAATATAAGGTGCTCGACTAAGGCCGAGGTGGAGGAGGGCTTAGGAGATGCCGAGGACAACTGATTGTTATAATTGCAGAGGCCCAAGAGACTATGCAAAGGACTATCTGAATCCAACATGATTGTCATGCCGCTACTCTACTCAGTTTGACCATGCGACTGAGGATTTCCAAATATTGTTGGCTAAGATTCGTGAAAAGGGGGCACAGCCTCCACATCTGACGTAGAACCTCTAGATGATGAGGGTTGAGCCTTGCAAGGAAGACCCTAAGGTAAACATTATGCTGTGGAGTTGAACCATGACTGGGGAGGATAAAGGAAAGCAACCTTCAGAAGGCATATGGGTCCGCAAAGCACCAGAGAAGGAGAGTGGGTTTGATTTAGAGCATGCAAATGAAACATTTATGGAAGCAAAGAAAAGATTTGCTGAGGCATCCACCTTTGGAAGTCAGGAGAAACTAGTTGAAGAAATGGACCCGTCCATGCTTACCACATTCTTTGAGACCTTCATGAAGTTGCTATGTGATAGTAAGGTTGTAAAGGCCCTACAAGAATTGATCAATCAGTGCGCTAGTAAGTATAGCGCTACTAGTGAAGTATGCATGGTCAAGAAGCTTGGCAAGCACAAGCCAAGGACCAGGCGGTATGAGACTCACTGCGCAAGTAGGGGAATACGAGATGGACCATTGATGCAGGAGCATCTGACACTCTTCATTAAAGAAGGAACCCAAGGTGGAGCAAGTAGGACGTGGACCATCGAAGCAAAACAGGGGATAAATTTATGTTAAAATAGAGCTAGTCTGATGGAATTAATTAATTGTATTCTTCCATATGTATACAAATAGAGCGATTTAGGGGTTGTTGAGGAAATTGTGAAAAGGATTTGATTAGATCCTTTTAGTGACTTGATCCAATGTGTTCTTATAAATAATGGACCTGTGTGTTCAATATATAAACAGAGGGCGATTAATAGAAATTGTGTAACAGAGATAGATACGATGTAGTCGAGAGGGAGTTGTTCTAAGGTTGAAATGCCTTAGCTTGTTATCATCCATATATAATAGAAAATTGTGTGTTCAGTGTTGATTTATGTGCCTGTGTATGAATGTATAGATAACTTGTGTGTGTATTGCATATATAGAGTTGGATGTGTTAGTGTCAGTCTTGTTAGCCTGTCAACTCGATCAAAAAATTGCTTTTACCATGGTCATTTCAGGCTCTCATCTTCAAATTTTTCTGTCACTAGGTTTACACAACAAATTGGTCATTGTATGGTCAGTCCAAGATAGAGTCATTGTCTAAAATTTCGCTCATGTTGGTTGCTTGTCATATGCCATGAAAATTGGTCAAGTCATCATTATCATTCCATTAGGTATTAAGTCATCCATTAGGTCTTAAGAGTCCCTAAGGTCCACCATTTCCATAAAAAGTCGAAATAAGTCAAATTGACAAAGAAAAAGGTTCAAGAAATGAAACATGGTTTATTTACATTTTCATGACATAAAACGTTTCAAGAGCAGAAAGCACCAGCACCCAGGAGATGCAAAAAACTTGCAAAGGCAAGGTAAAAGCTACCTTTAGAAAAGTGAAATCCGTTCACTAAAGAGGATTAATTTCTTTTCTTTTTTTGGAATAAGTTAAAAATTCATCCCTATATAAACTCAAAGTGACTCAATACCTATTCATTCACCTATCATTCACTCTTCCTCATCGAGTTTAAACACTTTACAAAGAAAAAATTTCATTTCCCTAGGAGAATTTGGCCAAATTTTTTAGGTGTTGTGCATAGATACAATGAGCTGTGCTTTTGAAGCAGGCATTACATGTAGGAGAACTTCTTCAGTCTTTGGCGCTGCATGTAGAAGAACTGCACTGTACGCAGGACAGAGCGCCTGAAAACCACCCAAATTTTCCAAATTTCAAATTTGGTCAAATCACTTGCTAAGGCTAAGGAATAAGTAAGTACATCATTTCCCTTGATTTTTGATTTCCATTTGCATTCCATGTTGATAATATCTCAAGCTAGGGTTTGTAGCAAAAATGCCATGGGAAATGCTAGGGTAGAAATGGTCACCACAATTTTTTATCTCCTAAACATGTAAATTTACTTTCTACACCTGCACACATGTATGATGGGTCATCATGACCAATCAATCCACTTCCAAATCAAGTTTAAACACTAAAATAACAAAACCCTAGGTCATTCCTAGAAATATTTTGGCAAAATCACACCATAAAACCTTCTTGGTCTCAATTACCAGTAGTACATTTTTTCACCATCTTCCACACTCATTTCCCTCAATTTATTAAAGCCATTTTCATCTTTCACAAAGCCCTCCCATCATTTTGTCAAAATCCCTCATATATCACTTCATTTTCATACTTACCTCACATCTATTTCACTTCTTGTTGCTAGGATTTTGTGTCATCATGGAGATTGACTCTTCACCAGAGAGAAAGAGACAGCACAAAGGACGGGGGATTCTCAGATATGAGCTATCAGATTACAATTAGATTAATTCCTATCCTTTCATCAAATAATGTTTTGAAGATGCTCATTGTTTGGAATTTTGCAAAAGAGTAAGTGAAGCAGGGTTTTATGAGCAGCTGACAGATTGGGTGGCTACACACTTGAAAGAGGAGATTGTTTTCATTGCTAGTATTGAGTTTAGCTTCTCAATGGCCTCCATCTTACTAGCAACTGGTTTACCAGACACTGGTGAATACTGGTTCAAAGGAATGAATCTAGATCTTGAAAGCTACAAGCCCTTCTTAAAGACCCCATATAGAGACACACATACTCACCTTATGCCTTTCAGATATTTTCTTGAAAAGTATGCTCCTTTAATGAAGACCATCACGAGGTTCTTTACCTATGAAGGTAGATTCTCAAGGCTGTATGCATATCACATTCGCCTCCTGATGCACTTCATATCCCAAAATCCACTCAACATGTGTAATTACTTGTTCAAGAGTATTTCAAAAATGTCTGAGAAGATATAGTTGAAGGAGAAAGAAAACTCTCCAAGCATGTTCCATCATAATCTCATCAAAATCATTGTCCTTCATCAATTGGCAGAGAGGGGTATGACTTGGGAAGCCTTCTTATAAACAACTCTAAAATGGCATGAGGAAAATGCAACATCTCAGTTCACAAGCACACTAAAACAACAAGCAGAGATGGGGTCATCTAGCATACCAACAGAGAAGATTCAACTACCTAGGCCAAAGGTCACCAAAGTGTATAGGAAAGGGCATAGGCTTGTGTTTGCTTCTCACAAAGAGAAAGGGGTCAAGCCTTCTTCATTGGCAAAGCAGGTATCAGCAGCAAAGTGTAAGAAGATAATTGAGAAGGAATTTGAGATCATTGATATAGAAGAGGAAGATGAGATTTAAATCATGATATAGACCATCAGGGACAAGGACTTCCAAATCAATGAGCTGGAAATAAACATGGAAAGAACTAAGTTCATTATATCATTCCTAGAACAAGAAAACAATCAACTCAAGGAAAAAGAGTTGATCATGCAAAAAGAAGAAGCCAAGTTATTGCAACAGGTTGGTAAAGGTAAGGATATCATAGAATGAAGCAAGCTTGAAGGATCAAAGGGTATAGGAAAGAGGAAAATACCAAGAACCAGAGGTCTCAAAGAAGCTTTGCAAGAGGAACAAAAACAAATAGTGCTAAATGAAGACCTTAACCTAGAAGAGAGAATTGCCCTTGAGGTTCATCAAGATAAAGAATATTGGCTTAAAAAGGTGAATGAACATTTGGAAAATCTCCTGGAGAAGGAAAATAGAGACAACAAAATTCTCAAGCAGATGGCACATCATTATCAAGCTCGAAGCATGATCGCCAATGTGAAAGTGAAATAGCTCAAAAACAAGCTCAAGGAGACCAAAAAAGAGAAAAAGGATGAGGGAAACTTGGAGATGCTTACTGAAACATCCATGAAGCTTTAACAAACTCATTTTTACACCTTCCCTCTAATTTTGAGCCAATTCTGAGCATTTTGTGTTTTTTGAGAATTTTTGGTCTAAATTCAGAAAATTAGCCTGTCCAGAGGTGTTGCACTTTTTCCTCAGGAAACCATTTGAAGAAATTTTTATATTTTTGGAAAGGTCTTGAAATCCTCTAAAAACCCATTTGCCCAGAGTTTACAGAGGTGGCTCAATTTGGGATAAAAAGGGAAAAAGTAGCAAAAAACTAACATTCTGGACCATTTTTTGATAGGCGCTGCACTTCTGGAGTGACCTTGGGAGAATGGAGTTTTAAAGGTCTTCTCGTTCTCCAAATTCAAAAATGCAAACTGTTTGGGAAATTAGACATGAAGTGATAGTTGAATATTCTCTCATATTTACATTTTGACCCTTGGAGGGCACCTGAAAATCAACTCAAAGTTGTTGCTGTGCTTTTACATTTTCTGTGTTCTTATTTGTCAAAATTCACCGTGTAAATTTTCTAGTTCCAAGTAAAACTTGGTCAAAATCAAGATTCTATTTGTAATGGCACAAGTTATGAGGCTAGGTGATGTAGGCATGAATAAATTCATATCATAGGTTGTTTTTGATGTTCATTAGGCCTCATAAAAGAAGAAAAATCCTAATCAAACTCTTCATGAGGTGTTTGAGTTACACCTTCTCACTCTCACCTGTTGGTTGAGAGAATATTGGAGTCAGTTCTTCCACCTAGGAGTTCAATTCCTAAAGGTGGGAAAGAGGTCAGGAGAGTCTATAAAACTGTTTCACCTCAGGAGAAGAGGGTTGAAATTTTTGTGAAGGAAGGCTTGCATTGTAATCATCTTTCAGCTAATACAGATACAGGTTGCAACTATTTTCAAGGAACTCTAGCACAATGAGTTCATGGTGTTTGTGCTTCACTCTTTTTGTTTATCATGGTCTAAACATATTTACATACATTATATTTCTTCCCTTTACGTATACCTTGTGATAAAATACTCAGAATTCGTGTATTATAAAGCTCTGTTATCTAGGTTTTCATGGTTATAAGTTTTGTCTTCTTAAGCTAATGAAATAATTTTTTAATGCTCATTAGTTTCTTCCTTTATATATCCTCTATACTACACTGATAGAATACTCCAATTACACCATGGATTCTGACATCTAGCTCCTTCTTATGCTTACCCCTGTATTCCCACAGCTTAGACCTACTTGTGGCCCCAAACCCTAACTTCAACAAACCTTTTAAAAACCAAAATTTCGCAAACAACTATTTATATCTAGTCTAAAATCCATTTGCTTTAAATTCATATCACTGATAAAAGACTTAGAGAGATCCCTCTCATGCTTAGTAGGGCTAGCTACTAAGCTGAAGTGGTTTGAGGTTACCCTTGTCGATTTCCTTTTCAGCCTAGGAGATTGTAAGGACTAACATTTTTGGCACTGTTGTCGAGAACGATTGTTAAATTATCCTTGGGAAAAATGTTAAGAGATTCCAAGAGTTAGTTCTGTATCTCTTAGTTTCCAGTATCCAAAGATAGGCTGAATTCATAAACCTCATCAGTTTAGGGTGTACACGTTCTGGCTTCCAAAAGGCATACCAAGTCAAATCCTGACCCAAATCCACCCTTTATTGTTGAAGACCCTGAAAGACTACTCATAAAACTTAAACTGTCTATCACTAAAAGTGCAGTTCAAAAAATTAAAAGAACAACTTCTTTGCCTAAAAACTTATTCGCCTTTGACCAAATTCTATTCAAAGAGAAGATAGAATTATCACATACCGGGTCTACGTCTAACTCTTGCATCTCTGATACAACACTAGAATCTTTAAACCTAGAACATTTAAAGGTTGAAACTCACTCTCTTTCTTCAAAATCTTTTTCTGCTAAGACTAATCATGAACTGTGGTTAAACTTTGATAAGCTTCAGAGCCTTGCTAACCAACTCCAAATCACAACTGAAAAAGCTTATGTTCAATATCAACTTGAATACTTAGCCACAACTTCATCCTCTTTTACACCTTCAATCTCATCTATCGCATCTCCTAAAGCTTCAGTTTCATCATCTTTCTTGCCTCCTCCTTTCATTCCATCCTTGCCTCCACAACCCATTTTAATAGTTCCTTCATCCTCATCACAACCTTCACTTACATAAACCATTGTAACACCTCCACTTACACCGCCCTTTGTAACACCTCCACTTCCTCCAGCAGTCATGGCGATATTTGCGCCTCTTTTAATGCTTGCTAAACTTATTGTTTTGCCTCAGTATTATGGTCAAAGACTTCCTTTCTTTGATGGACGTGCAGAAACTACAGCTCAGTAGCATGTTGACAAGTTAACAGACTTCTTTTATTTAGAAGAAATTGATGAGGAGAATGCCAAAATGAGGATTATCGCTTAGAGTTTCTCAGGAGATTTCAAGAAATGGTTTCGAAGTCTGGCTGCAAATTCCATTAACAATTCTCGAAGACTGATTGAATTATTTCTAGCTCATTGGCAAGAGAAGAAAGTTCCATTACAGATATTGGCTGAATATAATTCAATGAAAAGGAGCCCCAATGAAATAGTTCAATAATTCACATCAAGAATTAATACAATGTACAATATTATACCTGATGATATGAAACCTCTTCCTTGTTTAGCTCTTCTTCACTATCATGATGCTTTTGATCCAGAGATGGCCTATCATCTCAGAGAAAGAGACACAACTACTCTTGAAGAAATGCATGGAATGCCATTAGTGTCAAAGCCAATCTTCTCATTAAGAAGTCAAAATCAAAGATGGAGAGGGTAGAAAAAAGAGTTTTTTCCAGAGAAGAACATGCATCATCATCTTATGCAAAGCTTTACAACCTGATAAAAACTATGGAAAGGATGATGGATAAAATATCAATAACTAATCGACAAGTTGAACCATTAGTGAGGAATGCTAACTTTCACGGACAGCAGCAACAGAAGTTCAGAAATCGACAGAGAGAGCAGCGAAATCAAGATCCTCAAGGTCAGGTGAAAGCTCCATTTTAGCAAAACTATACTAAAAGCCAAGAAGATGATGAAGAGGATATGGTAGAAGCAAATCACTTCTTTCAAGAAGATGAACTGCCTACTTTCCTAACTAAAGAAGATCAATTTTCTGGAGACTCTTTTATACCAGATGACCAACAATTTTTTCTTGCAAGCAAAGATTTGTGGGTCGATAGGACTAAAGAGTACCAAAGAGGATATTAGAATGCCCTTAATCATCTCCAAAAGCAGTACAGTTTGAGAAACACAAATGTGCCTAATACTACAATTCAGAAAAGACAAAACTTTCAAAAGGATGCACCAAGCAAAGAGTCCCCTCCTACAGACCAGAACAAATACAAAGCTATTGTCACATAGAATCGGGATAGAACTAATGAAGCTTCCACTAGCAATGTGAGGAAGGACAAATAAATGCAAAATGAAAACAAAAGAAGGAAACTCAAGCTAAAGGCCAAACAGAAAGGAAGGACAACACTTCAAAAGAGGTAGATAAGAAATCTAATATTTTTAGTTTGGAAAATGAAATTTCTAAATTAAAGATAGCCATTCCCTTCAATGAATTGGTAAGGAATGACAAATACAAATTCCATATTGCAAGAATGCTTAGGGTTGATCAGATGTTTGATATAGTCAATGTAGCGGATGATGAGCCAACCATCCTTTTTGGTCCAGCCTTAGAAGGAGCTCCTGAAGATAGTGAAATTCCTCTTTTTTATCTGAGTCTTAAACTTCATGACCTTATCCTTCATAATGCTATGCTAGATTATGGTGCCTCTCATAATTTGATGCCTAAAGCCATCATGCATAAACTAGGAATGAGCATCATCTAACCTTACCATGATCTTTATTCTTTTGATTCTTAAAGAGTGAAATGCCTTGGCCATATTAAAGACTTGCTCATGTCCTTAGATCAAATCCCAGCCAAAAATGTACTTATGGATGTTGTAGTGGTTGATATTCCTCCTAGGTTCGACATGTCGCTTTCAAGATATTGGGGAGAAAAATTAAAGGGCACATTACAGCTTGATTTTTCATACACCACTATCCCTGTTTTTCAACAACTCCAGAAACTTTATAGAGAAAGGAAGATGAAATTTATGATCAATAGTAAAGACAAGCTAGTCAATCATCCAATACATGTTGTTCATACTGATCTTGACTCTTTCATTCTGTTTAGTGATATGGACTCCGTTGATGAAGAAATTCAATTAGTAGAAATTTCAGAAGTTCCTAACCTAATGGGAAACATACATGAAACTATCACAGCAGAAAGTAAAGAGATTGGTGAAGGATCTAGATAGGCTGCAAATCCTATTGAGGAGATTCAAAGAATAGTGTAGAAAATAGAAAATTTTGAGCTATCCATTCAAGTTCCTAAAAATCAAGAAATTCAAATTTCACAAATTCTTTTTCCAGAAGAAGAAAATGGTCTTTGGACTATGGAGTTTGATGGTACATCACGAAGAGAACGAGCAGGAATTGGTTTTTGGATACTTGGGCCATTACATCAGCCAAACAAAATCCCTCCAAATGTGAGAATGAGTTCTTATAAGTTGGCATTTGAATGTTCGAATAATGAGGAAGAATATGAGGCGTTGATTGTTGGCCTCAAAATTCTAAAGAAGATGGGAGCAAAAAGATTTTTGTTTATGGCGACTCTGAGTTAGTAATCAAGCAAGTTAAAGGGGAATAATAAGTGAAACATCCAAGAATGAGAGCTTATCACAATGTTGTACCTGATATTCTCAAAACTTTCTAGAATATACATTATCTCTTATTCCTAGAACTTAAAATCACATAGCTGATTCACTTGCCACTATAGCCAGTATGGTGAAAATTCCTTTTCATTCTAATCATAAATACTCCATCCATGTTAAGAATTTCCCAGGTGTCCTAGATAACATGAGGTTTTGGCAAGTATTTGGTGATGATAAGCAAATCAATAGTTTTTTGCAGTTGGAAGGAGAATTTTAGAATTCTCACATTGATGATGTGTACAATCTTGATGATTCCCACACTCTTGCAGCTGATGCTGAAGTTTTACAGCTCAAGGAAAACAACATTCCAAGAGGCTTGGTGCCTTTGGAAGAGTTATTTGACAAGGATGATATCGCCAAGAAGCCCACCATGGTTCCTACTAAAAAAGGATGTTAACATTGGCACAACTGAGAATCCTAAATTGGTAAAAATATCAAAGTCTTTGTCTCCTGAAACAAAAGGTAAGTACATGTATTTAATGAACGAGTTTTCTGATGCATTTGGTTGGGATTACTCAGATCTGAAATTTTATGATAAGAGTATCATTCAGCACACCATTCCTATAAAGCCAGATCAAAAGCCATTTTGCCAAAAATTGAGAAGAACCAACCCCAAGCTGCTGCCATCAATTTAAAAAGAGGTAAATAGACTTTATATGTCTAGAATAATTGCTCCCATTCATTTTTATGAATGGATGTCTAATCTAGTACATGTGAGAAAAAAACTGGGGAAATTTGTCTATGCAATGATTTCATAAATCTTAATTAGGTGTCCCTGAATGACAACTATCCCTTGCCTAATATGAACCACATACTGCAGAAGGTGGTGGGATCCTTTATGATGTCATTGCTTGATGGATACTCTGGGTACAATCAAATTCTGGTACACAAAGATGATCAGCTCAAGACAGATTTCACAACGCCATGGGGTACATTCATGTATGCCAAGGTTCCTTTAGGGTTGAAGAATGCAAGAGCTACCTTTTAGCGCATTATGGATATAGCATTTGGAAATGAAAAAGATATATTTCTGGTTATTTATCTTGGTGATCTAACAATATTTTCAAAATCTGATGAAGATCATTTGCATCACTTGAGGATAGTTTTTCAGAAATGCAGAAAATTTTGCATCTCACTTAACCCAAAGAAGAGCTTGTTCACCATGGAAGAAGGTAACCTACTAGGACACATCATCTCTAAATATGGCATCCACATTGATTCTGCCAGACTAGAGGCTATTCAACAACTATACATCCCTAGGGAAAAAAAAGAGATTCAGTCATTTAATGGGAAAATTATTTTTTTGGGGAGATTTATTTTTAATCTAGATGAGCACTTGAAACAAATGAAAAATATGTTAAAGAAGGACAGTGACGTAAAATGAACTTTAGAGGCTAAGAAATCATTTCATGTGGTAAAGTTTGCATTATCTATTGCTCCTATTCTAATTAGCCCAGATTATACTTCATATTTCATCATTTGTTCTTTTGCTTTTGAGCACACACTAGCAGCAATCCTAATGTAGAAAAAAGATCAGAAAAATGAGCAGCTTATAGCATTGTTTAGTCACACTATAAGAGATGTAGCTTGAAAATAGAATATTATTGAAAAAAAGGCATTAGCATTGGATTGCAGCATTGTTAGAATATGACCTAGATATCAAGCCTACAAAGGTCATCAAAGGACAAGGGTTAGACAAGCTTATGGCAGAATAAAATGTACATGCATTGGATATTAATTTGATGGCTTCACTATCAAAAGAATCAGAAGAAAATGACCCTTTCATGTAATTGTCTAATATTTTCATGTCTTCTCCTTGGTATGCTGACATTGCCTATGTCTTGCAGCACTTGAATCCTCCTCCAGAATTTCCCAAAGGTAAATTTACATCATTTAAACTCAAAGCTTCAAAATATTGCATTTTGGATGGTGTTTTATTTTGGAAAGACCTGGGAGGTGTGCTGCTAAATTGTTTAATAGAGAATGAAGCTAAAGATGTAATGAAATATTTTCATAAGGGAGATTGTGGATATCATCATTTGTGGAAATATACAACAAACAAGATCTTAAGGGTTGGTTTCTATTGGCCCACCCTATTTTATGATACATAAAAAATAGTCATGAGTTGCCATGAGTGTTAGATTTTTCAAGGAAAGAGGAAACTTCTGCCATTACCATTACAACGAATTTTGATTTCAGCTCTTTTCTAACAGTGAGGCCTTGATTGCATTGGTGAAATACATCCATTGTCTTCAACACAACACAAATGGATATTAATATCCACCAACTACTTTACAAAGTAGATTGAAGCTATCCCAACTAGGCAAGCTGTTGGGTTGCGTTATATTCTTTCCACATAGTTAACAGGGGGTTTGAGGGGTACCCATAACCCCACTTTATGGGGTCCGGGGCAGCGCCCCGGAAAATTTTGGTTTTGGACCCTATGTTAGGTTGGGCAGACCCACCTATGGTTTTTGTGCATGATTCTCGCACATGTTTTTTGGACGCGATGGTTTTCGTTCCATGGTATTGGATGCTTCGGCATGTATAAATATGTAATGTAACATTGAAAGGAACATAATGAAAAATCAAGCTGGTAGTCCCGGTTTTGAGATCCAGTGGGAAAATCTCTATGCATATGTGTTTTTTTATGTGTTATGCTCTCGCATTGTTTATTTTCTGTG
>APFE031621762.1:40476-50543 GCA_000404065.3 Pinus taeda
TTATCATTCAAAGACAAAGCACATTGATGTTCAGTATCACTTTGTGAGGGATATGATAGAAGACAAAAAGGTGTTGTTGATAAAGGTGGACACTTTGAAGAATATTGCAGATGCATTGACCAAATCTATTAGCTTTGAGAAGTTCTCTTGGTGTAGAGAAACAATGGGTGTTTCAGGGCTGGAAAAATGACTAAGCTCTCCTGTGGCCCCCTGTGGAAAGAAAACAACAAGTGGGAGATTGTTGGCTTGTGTTATATTATTTCCACATAGTTAACAGGGGGTTTGAGGGGTACCCGTAACCCCACTTTATGGGGTCCGGGGCAGCGCCCCAGAAAATTTTGGTTTTGGACCCTATGTTAGGTTGGGCGGACCCACCTATGGTTTTTGTGCATGATTTTAGCACATGTTTTTTGGACATGATGGTTTTCGGTCCATGGTATTGGATGCTTCGGCATGTATAAATATGTAATGTAACATTGAAAGGAACATAATGAAAAATCAAGCTGGTAATCCCGGTTTTGGGATCCAGTGGGAAAATCTCTGTGCATATGTGTTTTTTATGTGTTATTCTCTCACATTGTTTATTTTTCTATGATTTAGAATTCGTATGCAAGTAAATTCTATAGGGGGTTAAAACCTACACAAGCTACTGATTCTATCATTATTCAATTTTGGAATCTAATACCTTGTCTAGATTTGGCTTCCCACAAAAAATTATAACAGATAATGTTGTTGCTTTCAAATAAAAAAGAATGGTGGATTTAGGTGCCAAATATGATATTGTGCTAGGACATTACACTACATATCATTCACAAGGGAATGGCTTGGCTGAATCTTCCAACAAATCTCTGATCAACATCATCAAGAAGGTCCCAGAGGTAAACAAGAAGAATTAGCATTAGAAACTCATCAATGCTTTGTGGCTGGATAGGGTCTGCACCAAAAAGTCAATAGGTATGTCACCTTTTCAGCTGGTATATGGAGTTGACACAATATTTCCTTCATCTCTTATTGTCCCAGTAATGAAAATCCTACAAGAATTAGATAGTGAAACTAATGACATCGAAAGGAGGATAAACCAAATGATTCATTTACAGTAGACAAGAGAGGAAGTCTTTCAGAACACATCCAAACTCCAAGAGAAAATAAAAAATATTTATGATCGCAATTTTAGCTAGAGTGAGCGGCATTGTCTCACTTAACAGGTTTGACTGGAGTTAGTCAAGGAACCCCAAGTCAAGTTGAAGGGGGGAATTGTTAGGTAAACTTGACTCAGGATAGAGTCAAAGGAGGTTAAACAGTGATGGTTTTGGGGCACATGGTATTGTGCACCCATGGTATTCTGCCCGTGGTATTATATGTAATGGAGCCTATAAAAGGCTCGAAGGACTTCATTGTAATAAAAAGGCTTGGAGGTGAGTGATGAAGGCTCACTTAGCCAGATTGGCTAGGGTTTTGGCCAAGGATAATGAAATTTCATTATGATCGGGTTTTTCCCCAGATTTGGGGTTTTCCCAAATAAATATGTGTGTTTATGTGTTTATGGTTGTTCCTGGTTATTTTTATATTTGTTGTAATTCTCTGTAATTAATTTGTGTTCTTGGTAAATTTCTTAACAATTGGTATCAGAGCCATTGTTGAGGGTTTGGGCTTCGAATGTATGCCTTGAGTGAAGGATTTATTTTAACCCAATGGATAAAAGGATCAGCACAGAAGTTTGTTGTTATTGTTCGTGAGATCACCGTTAAAAATGGTTAAAGAGAATTGAATTTAGATTTGGTATGAATATGGATCAATGATGTGGTCAGGGCCTTCATCGAAGGGCCATCGAGCTTCAGATATGATCAATTGGATTTCTACATGTCTAATTGCTTAATCATATATGTATCATTTGTTGGATTGATTTCACATGAAGAAGTTGAAGGACCAGAAGCATGGGCAACAAAGTCAAGGAAGGCAACAAAGAAACAAAACAAGGATGCCCACAATTGAGAGAAGATGGGTCAGAAGAGAAGCATAAACAAAAATAAATAAATTAATGAAGCCAAAATTATTACATGTAAATGGGCATACTACTGTAAGACTTGGTAAGGCATGTGTACCCTTGGGTAATCATCGGTAAATTCTGGGTTAGACCTAGGTGATAGGGGCGATGTCGGGTTAACAATACCCTGGGTAAAACTTTGAGGGGGGTAAGAGCTAGAGTGAGCGGCATTGTCTCACTTAGCAGGTTTGACTGGAGTTAGTCAAGGAACCCCAAGTCAAGTTGAAGGGGGGAATTGTTAGGTAAACTTGACTCGGGATAGAGTCAAAGGAGGTTAAACAGTGATGGTTTTGGGGCACATGGTATTGTGAACCCATGGTATTCTGCCCGTGGTATTATATGTAATGGAGCCTATAAAAGGCTCGAAGGACTTCATTGTAATAAAAAGGCTTGGAGGTGAGCGATGAAGGCTCACTTAGCCAGATTGGCCAAGGTTTTGGCCAAGGATAATGAAATTTCATTATGATCGGGTTTTTCCCCAGATTTGGGGTTTTCCCAAATAAATATGTGTGTTTATGTGTTTATGGTTGTTGCTGGTTATTTTTACATTTGTTGTAATTCTCTGTAATTAATTTGTGTTCTTGGTAAATTTATTAACAAAATTCAATAGGTATGTCACCTTTTCAGCTGGTATATGGAGTTGACACAATATTTCCTTCATCTCTTATTGTCCCAGTAATGAAAATCCTACAAGAATTAGATAGTGAAACTAATGACATCGAAAGGAGGATAAACCAAATGATTCATTTACAGTAGACAAGAGAGGAAGTCTTTCAGAACACATCCAAACTCCAAGAGAAAATAAAAAATATTTATGATCGCAAAACCAAGGAGGACAATTTCAATTTGGGAGATGTAGTCTTTTGGTGGGATGCTAGAAATGAAGACAAGGGCAAATATGGTTAGTTTGAGAACTGATGAAGGGACCATACAAATTTTTTGTGTTCAAAGGAAAGAATGCTTTCTTGTTGGAAGATATGGATGGAAGAGAGTATTCAGGAGGGGCGACCAATGGTAGGCTTCTCAAGCACTACTATGTCTAAAAATCCAGAAAGGTCATCATCGTTGTACATACCGCTGTGTATTTTACTTCTAGCATTTTAGATAATTGTCATTAGAGTTTGAAGCCTGAAGTGAAGGCCCTAAGGCTCTTTCAGTCAATATTGTTATTATCTTTTTAGTTCTTTTGTCATTAAAAAAAAAAATCAGTTTTTATGCATGTTGACTCCATTTGCCCAATGAATAAGGCTACTTGATCTATGGTGTTCTTGACACCTCCAAGGAGCTGCCATCCCCAGTTGGAGCCAATGTTAGTGTTAGTCTTGTTAGCCTGTCACTTGGATCAAAAAATTTCTTTTACCATGGTCTTTTCAGGTTCTCATCTTCAAATTGTTTTGTCACTAGGCTTACACATCAAATTTTGTCATTGCATGGTCAGTCAAAGATAGAGTCGTCTGAAATTTCACTCATGCTAGTTGCATTTCATATGCCTTGAAAATTTGTAAATTCATCATTATCATTCAATTAGGTCTTAAGTCATCCATTAGGTCTTAAGAGTCCCCAAGTTCCACTATTTCCATAAAAAGTCATAAATAAGTCAAATTGACAAAGAAAAAATTTCAAGAAATGAAACATGGTTTTTTTACATTTTCATGACAATAAAAGTTTCAAAAGTAGAAATCACCAACACTCAGGAGATGCAGAAAGCACATTTGCAAAGGTAAGGTAAAAGTTTCCTTCAGAAACGTGAAATCATTTCACTAAAGAGGATTAATTTATTTTCTCTTTTTGGAAAAAGTGAAAAAGTCATCCTTATATAAACTAAAAGTGACTCAATACCTTTTCATTCACCTCTCATTCACTATTCCTCATCGAGCTTACTCACTTTACAAAGAAAAAATTTCATTTCCCTAGGAGAATTTGGCCAAAATTTGCAGGCACTGCACATAGATACATTGCGCTATGCTTTTGAAGCAGGCTCTGCACGTAGGAGAACTGCAATGTGCTTTGGCGTTGCGCATAGAAGAATTGCACTGCGCACAGGACAGAGTGCCGAAAACCACCCAAATTTCCCAAATTTCAATTTTTTTTCTTTCAAACTTGGTCAAATCACTTGCTAAGGCTAAGGAACAATTAAGTACATCATTTCCCTTGATTTTTGCTTTCCCATTTGCATTCCATGTTGATAATATCTCAAGCTAGGGTTTGTAGCAAAAATGCCATGGGAAATGCTAGGGTAGAAATGGTAATCACAATTTTTTATCTCCTAAACAAGTAAATTGATTTTCTACACCTACACACATGTATGATGAGTCATCTTGACTAGTCCATCCATTTTCAAATCAAGTTTAAACACTAAACAAAACCCTAGCTCTTTCCTAGAATTATTTTGGGAAAATCACACCATAAAACCTTCTTGTTCTCACTTACCAGTAATACATTTTCACCATCTTCCACACTCATTTCCATCAGTTTCTCAAATCCATTTTAATCTTTCACAAAGCCCTCCCATCATTTTGTCAAAATCCCTCATATATCACTTCATTTTCATACTCACCTCACATCTATTTCACTTCCTGCTGCTAGGATTTTGTGTCATCATGGAGATTGATTCTTCACCAGACAGAAAGAGACAACACAAAGGAGGGAGGATTCTTAGATATGAACCATCAGATTGCAATCAAATTAATTCTCATCAAACAATGTTTTGAAGATGTTCATTGTTTGGAATTTTTCAAAAGAGTAAGTGAAGAAGGGTTTTATGAGCAGCTGATAGATTGGGTGGCTACACACTTGAAAGGGGAGACTATTGTCATTGTTGCTATTGTGTTTAGCTTCTCAATGGCCTCCATCTCACTAGAAACTAGTTTACTAGAGAATGGTGAATACTAGTTAAAAGGAATGAATCTAGATCTTGAAAACTACAAGCCCTTCTTAAGGACTCCATACAAAGACATACTCACCTTATTCCTTTCATATATTTTCTTGAGAAGTATGCTCCTTTAATGAAGACCATCATGAGGTTCTTTACCTTTAAAGGTAGATTATCAAGGTTGTACGCATATCACATTCGCCTCTTGATGCACTTCACATCTCAAAAGCCACTCAACATGTGCAATTACTTGTTTAGGAGTATTTCAAAAATGTCTGAGAAGACACAGTTGAAGGACAAAGAGCACTCTCCAAGCTTGCTCCATCATAATCTCATCAAAACCATTGTCCTTCATCAATTCGTAGAGAGGGGTATGACTTGGGAAGCCTTCTTAGTAACAGCTCTAAAATGGCTTGAGGAAAATGCAGCATCTCAGTTTACAAGCGCACTAAAACAACAAGCAGAGATGGGGTCATCAAAAGTCCCCAAAGTGTATAAGAAAGGGCATAGGATTGTGTTTTCTTCTCACAAAGAGAAAGGGGCCAAGCCTTCTTCACCAGCAAAGCAGGTATCAGTAGCAAAAGGTAAGAAGACAATTGAGCAAGAATTTGAGATCATTGATATAGAAGAGGAAGATAATATTTCAATCATGAAATAGACCATCAGGGATAAGGAGTACCAAATCAATGAGTTGTAAATAAACATGGAAAGAGCTAAGTTCATTATATCATTCCTAAAACAAGAAAACAATCAACTCAAGGCAAAAGAATTGATCTTGGAAAAAGAAAAAGCCAAGTTATTGTAGCAGGTTGGTAAAGGTAAAGAGATCATAGAATCAAGTGAGCCTAAAGGATCAAAGACTATAGGAAAGAGGAAAATACCAAGAACCAGAGGTCTCAAAGAAGCTTTGCAAGAGGAACAAAAACAAATACTGCTCAATGAAGAGCTCGACCTAGAAGAGAGAATTGCCCTTGAGGTTCAACAAGATAAAGGGTATTGGCCCAACAGGGTGAATGAACATTTGGAAAAGCTCATGGAGAATGCAAATAGAGACAATAAAATTCTCAAGCACATGGCACATCATTATCAAGCTCGAAGCATGATCTCCAATGTGAAAGTGAAAGAACTCAAAAACAAGCTCAAGGAGACCAAAAAAGAGAAAAAGGATGAGGGAAACTTGGATATGCTTGTTGAAGCATCAAAAAAGATTTTAAAAACTCATTTTTATAGCTTCCCTCCAATTTTGAGCCAATTCTGATTATTTTTTGTTTTTTGAGAATTTTTGGTCTAAATTCAAAAAATTGGCCTGTCCAGAAGCGCAACGCCTTGGTTCTGCACTTTTTCCTCAGGCATCCATTTGAAGAAAAGTTTATATTTTTGGAAATTTCTTGGCATCCTCTAAAAAACCATTTTCCCATATTTTATAAAGGTGGCTCAGTTTGGGAGAAAAAGGAAAAAAGTGGCAAAAAACTAGCATTCTGGTCCATCTTTTGACAGGGGTTGCGCTTCTAGAGCGACCTTGGGAGAATGAAGATTTGAAGGTCTTCCCGTGCTCCAAATTCAAAAATGAAAACTGTTATGGAAACTAGACTTGAAAGGCTAGTTGATGATTCACTTTGATTTGTATTTTGACCCCTAGCAGGCACATGAAAATGAGCTCAATGATGGCACTGTGCTTCTGCATTTTCTGTGTTCTTATTTATAGAAGTTCAATGTGTAAATTTTCTAGTTTCTAGTCAAACTTGGTCAAAGTCAAGATTATCTTTGTAATGACACAAGTTACAAGGCTAGGTGATGTAGGAACTAATAAATGCATATCATAGGTTGTTTTTTATGTTCATTAGGCCTCATAAAAAAAGAAAACTCCTAATTAAACTCTTCGTGAGGTGTTTGAGATACACCTTCTCACTCTCACCTGTTGGTTGAGAGAATATTGGAGTCAGTTCCTCCACCTAGAAATTCAATTCTTGAAGGTGGGAAAGAGGTTAGGAGAGTCTATAAATACTATTTCACCTCAGGAGAAGAGGGTTGAACTTTTTGTGAAGGAAGGCTTGCATTGTAATCATCTTTTAGCTAATATAGATACAGGTTGCAACTATTTTCAAGGAACTATAGCACAATGCGTTCATGGTGTTTGTGCCTAACTCTTTTTGTTTTATCATGGTCTAAACATATTTATATACATTATATTTCTTCCCTTTATGAAATTGTGATAAAATACTCAGAATTCTTTTATTATCAAGCTTTGTTATCTAGGTTTCATGGTTATATGTTTTGTCTTCTTAAGCTAATGAAATCATTTTTTAATGCTCATTAGTTTGTTCCTTTCTATATCCTCTATACTACACTGATAGAATACTCCAATTACACCATGTATTCTGACATCTAGCTCCTTCTTATGCTTTCCCCTGTATTCCCACAGCCTAGACCTACTTGCGGCCACAAACCCTAAGTTCAGCAAACCCTTTAAAAACCAAATTTTCACAAACAACTACTTATATCTAGTTTAAAATCCATTTTCTTTAAAGTCATATCACTCATAAAATAATTAGAGAGATCCCTCTGATGCTCAGTAGGGCGAGCCACTAAGATGAAGTGGTTTGACGTTACCCTTGTCGATTTTCTTTTCAGCCTAGGAGATTGTAAGGACTAAGAGAATGTTCTAGTGTTGCAGGTTTGATCAACCATCAATCGCTGAAGGATCGATGGCGATTTAAAGATATCATAATTAATTGTTTTATAAGTGTCGAAATGTGTTAATAGTGTGAAGATAGGGTATATGGTAGAGGAACTATATTAAAGCACAAAATCCATCAAATGGCAGACAAATGAGAGAATGCATGAGATCTGTTGAATCTCATAGATCAACAGTCATCACATGGCAAAGATGTGAGGGTGTTAATCCATGAGGAAGTGCTTTCGCAACAAGAAGTGGTATTTTGGGCGGCCTCAAAACCATGAGTGGTATTGAAGGGTGAGCACCCAATTCCACTTAGTGAGAGACACATAGCAGCAAGGAGGACAGAGGAAACAACTTTATCGGGTGGTTAATACCCATGCTTGTTGTCTGCCTGAAATCAATGTCAACCGTCAGATCGAAAAGGAGTTATTCGAAAATGGAGGATTTCTGCGAAAGTTTAATTGATTAGGTTAAGAGACAACCATCGGATCAAACACTAGATCAACAATCCTAATTTGATCGGAGATCTGTGAATGGAGAGCATAGCTAGAAGGCAATAGACCGGGAGTAGACCCGATGATTCGTGAATGCGGGTTTATAATATTTGAAGTCCGGCTTATGTGTTCGGAGCAGGGGTTTCCCGTGTAATCCTATGTATCCAAATAATTGAATGGTCCTAGGTTTAAAGGCATAAGGCCTCAAATAATGCTTCCAATAGGTTTGTGGGCCATAACACGTAGGCCTCAAGATCAAAATTTATAAATGAAAGGGATTTTGGCTTACCCCAAAATCTCCTTTCATCAACCAGGTTATCTTGGATCTAGGGTTCGACGCGAATGTTTTTCCAAAATAGAATTGAAGAGAGAATGGGGTGACCTATGTTCCAGCGGTCTCCAAAATAGTTAAGGATGGTGAATTAACAAAAAATTATCCCAGTGGGGAGGCTACAAGGGATCACAGTTGACATTTAGGGTGCAAGCGCACTGGCATATTTTGAGGTAATAAAGATTGTGGGTGATAGAAATCGCTACCTTGCACTCCTTGGAATCGATTGGGCCACTGGCATGAATGGGGTAATAAACCTGAAGAAGTGAAAGATGATATTTGAAAACAAGTCACTCTACATAGTGGTGCCACTGGAGCCCATGAAGGCACCACACTATACAAAACTAGTTCGAGATTACGAAAGTGATGACGACTTGGACCAAATTTACAAGATAACGATGTGAGACCAAGATGGGGTGAATCCAACAGTGGAAGGACACATTGCATCGGATCATGAAAGCTCTTGCATGTCAAATTAAGATGAATAATTGGAGCATTGGAAGAACTGACTACATGAAGTCTCGACGTTGCGATGTAATATGATGACCAAATCATTGTGATGTGTGACATCCGAAGTCAGGAATCTGCCTCATTATGATGGGCTAACTACTGTTGATTGCTTTTTGGATGCATTTGAAAAAGAAGTACTAGAGAAACATCACTTTCATGCCTTGGACTGGGTTTTGCACGCTATGCCTGCAAGATGGTGGGGTACGCAAAAGGATAGTTTCAATGATTGAAATGAATATAGGAGGATGATGAGAATATGTTTTGGGTAGCCAAAAGTGTGGATGACAAATAAGTATGATGGACGAGATGACCCACGTGATCAACTGAGTAAATGGAATAACACTTATGGTGCAGAGCCCCAGCCTAGATGGGTGCATCTATTTTGTCATACTCTGGGTGTTATAGCAATGAATTGGTACTTGGAAACTGAGCTCCACCATGGCACGGAGCAATGGGACATGCTGCACTAGGGATTTTTAATGACATTCATCTTTAAGGATGGGTTTGACTGTATTGATGCGACTCTACAGGAGGTTAAAGTAGTGATCTTTATGATACTAAAAGATCCTTTGGATATGATCCAACCTTATTGGACTACCCAGTTGAGTCATGCACTAGAATTCTATAATGTAATCATTGACGAAGAAGACGAGGATCCTCGAAAAGTGAATATTATGGAAACTGAAGGTCACTACAAGGTTGAAGGTGCACAAATAGAGGATCTTGACATAACAGTGCCACTGAAAACCAGGCAGGTCAACATTGGCATAGACGCAAAACCAAAAATTTGCAAAAAGTGGGGACTATTGGGATGATGCGATAGTAGACAAGGTCGTGGAGCTCCTCCGCAAATATCAGGATTTGTTCCCCACAAAGTTTTCTGATCTAAAATGGATAATAAGATACCTTGGTGTCATGAATATCACCCTGAAACTGGACGTGAATCCTGTAAAGAAAAGACATTATTAATCATAATTATAAGGAAAGGGTTCACGCTGAGTTGGATAAGATGTTCGCAGCAGGAATTATTGAACAAGTAGAAGAGTTTGATTGGGTAAGCCTGATAGTGGTTCAGGAAAAGAAACAGAACGAAGAAATAAGGATATGAATGGATCTATGGAAGCTGAATGATGCTT
>APFE031621773.1:0-13077 GCA_000404065.3 Pinus taeda
CCTGCCACACCAGTTTCAGAGTTGTAGCCAGAGACAAAGATGCCCGTGAGCATGCCTTCAGTTGGCAATATGGGACACTTCCTCTAGTAGAAGACTTTAGCTTCTTGCCAGCTTTGGAAAAATTCCAAGAACAAAATTGAGAACACTTCCTCTAGCAGAAGACTCCAGCTTCTTGCCAGCTTTGGAAGAGTTCTAGGAATTGCATTAAGCATTCCATAGTTGTTGGTCATCCTTAAACCATCACAGGTTGAGACTTCCCTTTTCAGGTTGAAATTTTACCTTTTATACGGGGTGAGACCTCCCTTTTATGGTTGAAGGTTTCCCTCTTTAAAACAATAGGATCACTTCCTCTAGCAGAAGACTCCAGCTTCTTGCCATCTTTAGAAGAGTTCCGGGAGCTGCACTAAGCGTTCCAGTGTTGGTGGCCATCCTTAAACCACCGCCCTTTATACCAACATTTCATAGAGCACATTTAGCCTAGTGCTACCATGCATTTTTGCACATTTTGTATTATAGCTCTCTTCTTGGACTCATACATAACCCTTCGGATTAAGAGGGGGAATGTTGGACACCTAATCCTAAATGGGTTACTGTGGAAGCTAAAGAGACTAAGTAGTCCAAGAGACCTTGGGATGTGAATCCCAACAGTCACCACACGTACTATAAATGTATATCAAATTGTTAATAAAATTGAATTGCATGTTTTATCTTTTACATCTTTCTCACTCCCCATGTGTGTTTAACATAACAAAATCTATTTATTTTTTCCATTTACTCGACAAAATATTCAGATTGTATCCTATTTAAATATATTTGAATTGGAAATAAAATAACAAAAATATATAATAATCATTCACTATACTATTTAAATATTTTAGAATTAGAAATAAGATAACAAAAATATACAATACCCATTTACTATACAACAACAAATACCTCAAGTGCATAACTATTGCATATTTGTAAGTGCCAAAACTTGGAATATAAAGCTTTTATTTATTAGATGGTATCTTAGCATGTGGGTGTGATGATTTTGCTTTTGATTTCCTTTGTTGCTAATGCGGAAATGATTTAGTTGTTTCTAATTTGAAATGTGAGTTACATTAGGGATACAATGTCTGAAAAAAATGTACATCTGCCATACTAGTGGTGAAACAAGATGATAAGTTAATCTTGTTGAAGATTTCAAGTGTCCCTACAAATCAAGGGGAAAGTATGGATCTTTTTGGAGATTTTCCTAGCTTTAAACCTTTCACTTCATATCTATGGTTTCTTGTATGCAATTCTTTTGAAAATAATGAGTTTCCTTTAATATTTTCGTAATTAAAAATAATTTCTCTTCCATTTTGTAAATGAATTTGAGTCCCACTCAATTTCTATCTTTTAACATCTCCTAGCTTAAGGGAGTGCTGCAGGTTCTATATTATAGTACAATAGCATCCATACCAATATTAATAATAAAATTACCTTATTATGATGGATTAACTGACGTAGATCTATTTCTGCATGAATTTGAGTGTGAATTCCCTGAGGAACACTCATTTCAAGCATAGGATTTAGCGCTACGTGCTATGCCTCCATGATGGTAGGGTACGCACAAAGATAGTTTTGCAAGATAAAGGGATTACAGGTGTGTGATGAAGTTACGGTTTGGGCATCCTAATAGAAGAATGTCTTTGGGGAATCGATCAATTTGCAAGAGGATCCGAACCAGAAAAAATTGAAAACAGACGTAAGGGAGATGCAGTGCCAATATGATGAGGTCAGGGTCACCGCATATGCCTTAGCACCAGAGTCGTCCCTTCTTAAGTTATCGGAAGGAAAGAAGCTATTGGCATACGTAGAGGAAGTGCAGAAGAAACAGGCCTTGCTAAAGTCTACGTTCTAGTCTTTGTTGTAGGACGCTTATCAAATCATGCTCTCCATTCATGATAACCTTAAGGGACTGCAGTAGACACAACGGATGATGAGGCTTGATGTAGAAGGACCAGCTAGGGAAAATTTCTTCAATGAGTTTAGACAAGTAGTGACACAGAGCGTTGCTACAGTTGCAGTGATCCAAGTGGAGCTGGAGGATATTCACAATAAGATCGCGACACCAGGAGAGTGATTCGAGGGTGAGTCATGATTTTTGTGTTTGGGGCTTGTCAAGATGGGGTCCCCTGGGTTTTTTTGGAGTTAGACAACCCAAATTTTTGTACAATTTTGTAAAAAAATGTAAAGTCTACACGATTTGTGGATGTAGAGTGCAGATTGGAATAAGAGTCAAAGGGGATTAGCCCCTTGTTCTGGATATGTTTCGAGTCAATTTTGAGATTCACCCATAGCTCGCAGACCATGGTATTATATGGAAAAGTCTATAAATAGTCGAGTCTGAGCGAGTCTAAGAGGTAACTAACTATGGAAGAAGTTGGAGAACAAGGAGAAGTGGGATAGGGCATTGGGTTAAAGAAGGAGGCTCTGCTTTTTGCACATAGGTAGAAGGAAATGCTCCATAGCTTAGTACACAGAGGCCTACGAAGAGTCCATAGGTGAGTGCGCAGAACCCTGCAACTATGTTCACAGGTTAATTTGATTCTGTAATCAGTGAGTTGAGATCAATAAACACAAGTTTCTGAAGAATTATTGAGTATTTTTGTTCATGTCTATTTATTTTATATGTTGCTGATGAATGACTTGTTCTATGAAATATTGATTGAATGGTATGTGATTCTCTTGAATAAGTCTTAATAATGTACACAATGCATGTTTAACGCTCTCATGAAAATTCTAGTAATTTATCTTATGTGTTCTAAAAAATTTAAGCATATAAATGGGGATCAAGTGTTTCTCGCACCATCACCTATATGTAAAGGGTTCCCTAGATTTTGGCCATTAAAGCACCTGTTTCCCACATGAGTATTTGAGAATTTAGTTTCTTTGTATTTAGTTACGAGTATTGAGCACTAGATGGGTTGAGTAGCCCCAAAAAATACCACAGGCACTAGACCTAAGACGAACTCCCTCTGGATCGGGTATTATTTTCCATGGGATGATTGAAGAATTTTAAGCTCCCTCAAAGGTCCGCTCTTATGTTTCAAATATGTAACGTTACCATTGCGGCTTATGGGATACCTACACCGAGTGGTCCTAACCTGAGCTATAAATGTTTTGGTGGCCTTGTGGGGAATTTAGTTGGTTCAATTTATGGTTGCTTTTAAGGGTCTTACTTTTCTTTAGGGTGTGATATGTAAGATAAAATAAACTAAGTATCAAAATCTCTGGATACTAGATGTTTTCTAATATGAATTTTATAGAAGCATAGTGTCCAGTGTATAATTGTACAGAAGTGATGAAGTGAGAATGTAAAGTGTGAGAAGATGTGGATATTCTGTGATTCGTCCAAATATTCCACTACTTATACTATATTTCAATTGTTCCTTCGATGAAAATGAAGCGATATGCGCATAATTGGCCGCTTAATCCTTTTCCAATTACACTATGTTAATTTCGGAATACGTAGGTGAGAATTCAAATTTTTTAAGAATGTTTTCATATGCAAGCCCATGTTCATACATCATATGCAATCGAAGCATAGATCACTTGAATTCTTTAATAACACTTGCTTCTAGTCCCATAAAATGAAAGAAGTTAATTCTTTGGTGAGTAGGAAGATTTGTGGGTAGTGGGCCACTTACCCTTTTGCTAGTTAAGCTATGTGAAGGTTGTGAATAAAAACAAAAGATAATCTAATTACTCTACTAATTACGATTAGTAAAGAAGCTAAGAAATCTAAACTGACTGTAAAAAAGTTGCACAGGGGAAGGATATTCACCGAAGGCTCCCAGTCACTTGAAAAATGTGACATTACAAGGCATTTTTAACATTTTGGAAAACCCCATGCGTTTCACAATACATAAACGCGACGATGCATCTGCCATAGGAAAATCCATGGAGTGTGTGTTTGTCTGAGCATAAGTGACGCAGTCAACTAGATATTGTAATTTAACTTGTTTCTCAGCCCACCACATGTTCATAAGGTCCTATAAAACTTCCATATAGGTATACACACCTTGTACGCCAACTATGCAGAGAGAATATCTACAAACACAACCTTTAGATTAAGCAAAAGACAAATGTATGGTCACCATTTCTGCAGTAGTTTTTTTGTGGAAATGATGTACCAAAAGACACCGCCTTAAAAGTTGGTTGTTCCCTGCAAAGGAGCACAAACATAGTTGATGTTTTTATTGAACAGACTTAGATAAACAAATCATTGCAAATAATGAACCCAAACATGAACTAAAACAAAGATATAAATACACAAACAATGCACAATGGAGCAAACAAGTCAACAAAATAATGGAAAACCCTCCCTTTATTCACTGTTGGTAGTAGAATTTGATTACAATAGATTAATGTTAAACACTTGAAGAGAACCATTTGACTTATCGTGCTAAACAATACTTAACAAGGTGGTTCGTTTCTGTAATATCCTTTCATTCTTCTCCTCTCCCTCATATAAGTATGAAGACTCTCTCAATGGTGGACTTTTGTCCTCTCACTAAGATGATGGATTTCTTGGAAGAAAAATGACCAACATGTTAGTGCTCATCTTTCTTTGTTTCCAACAACGAAACATATGTTTCCTTTGATATAAATTTGGAAATCATAACATTATCTCTTATTTTGGTTCTCCCACGGCATATTTATATAGAATGTTTATATACATCTTCCCTCTCTTGGTTTATGAATGAAAATGACTCATGAGGAGGACAAGATGATTCCAGTGAGGGTTGGACGTCTCCATGGCGACTCAAATTTGACTGTCCTGGACTGAGATCCTGTCATGGAATCACTTCCAAGTGTGTGAAGTGATACCGAATTTTTTTTGTCATCCAATTTCTCCATCGCCCAAATTTTGAATGATTTTTTGTGTGTTTCACATTTATAGAAGAAAAAATCATGAAGTCTTCAATTTTTAAATTTTTTAATCTTTGGAACTTTGGAAAAAGTAAAATTTTAAAACTTCATGATATCTTCAGCCAAAAATGTTCACTTGTGCATTCTACTAGATGTATTTTAGAATATTCTTTATTGTGCAAACATGTGTACTATTTTATCGTCTTAATACACATATATTCAACAATTATATTTGAACATTAAGTACATGAACAGAAAAAGAAATAAAATTGCATATTGCCTCATCTAATCATTGGCTATGGCGGTAACCACAGTGCTCGATTCTTGTGGACATGAGGTTTAGGGATTTATGCACCTTTACAAGAGCCATCCAGAATTCGGCACCACATACTAGATGCTCCTTGAAGGCAATAAATTCCCATACTTTCACCTCCGAGACACATTGTTGTGCCACCTGGGAAACCGCTATGTTCCTTCAAGCAAGTATCCAAGATGATTTTGGAGGTGCACTACAGTCAGGTTGCTGAACATTTTAGGGTAGAGAAAGTCGTCGAGATGTTGTAGAAGTATTTTTGTTGGCCAAACGTTACAGAAAATGTTAGGAAGTACATCATATCCTATACTAACTGTTCCATTTCCAAACATACAATCAATAAGTAATACTTGTATACTCCTCTGCCTACACTTAGCTGACCATAGGAATCTATCTCCATGGATTATATGACATGCCTCCATTCTACCAAGCATGGAAACAACTATGTTTTTGTGGTTGTCGAAAAATTCTCTAAGATGTCCATTCTGGAGGCTTGGAAGAAGAGTATCATAAAAAAAGTCATGGCCAAAGCTTTCTTTGAACAAGTATGGATTCACTTCGAGATCTCATATTCCATCATCGAAGATTGGGATAACACGTTCCTAAGTACATTTTGGTCAACCCTCTGGCCGTTGTTGGATACCAATCTCCCTAAGTCCATGACCTTCCACCCCCAAACTGATGGACAAACAAAGGTTGTCAACGGAATGGTTATTCAGATCCTACATATATACAACCCATGCACATGGGATGAAATCTTCCCTTATGTCCAACACACATATAACAGGGATCTCCATAACTCGACTATTCGTCTAGCATTTAAGGTAGGATTGATATTCCAACCACTGTGTCCCATTCATCTTACCATACCACTTGTAGTTATACAAAAACTTCAGCAGATGTCCAATCTAAAGCTAACAAAGATAACATCTTCATTGAATGCATTCCACAATTCTGCCAAAAGTTCCATGAAATATTGGACGGAGAAAATTTTAAGTACAAACAACGTCACGATCAATATTGTGTGCCACACAACGTCAATGTGGGCGAAAAGTTTTGGTTACATTTGTAGAAGGAGCGCCTCACTAGGGTCCACCACAAGCTTTTACCACTCGTATATGGGCCTTACATTATCACCAATGTTATAGGAGGAAATGATTTCAAGCTCACCATTCAACCCTTCCTTGGCTTTCACCTAGTATTCCACGTGGATCACATGCAACCATACTTTCCCTCATTGTTGGATACATTAGACATTGTTGAGCACATGACACCAACAGACCCCAACCCAAGTTGTATTGAGAAAACCCCTACTATTAATATCATGGACACAGTAATAAATAACACTCACAAGTAGAATATCCAACTATATTGGTTTGTCAGATTTGGCCAACACCACCACCATGGCAAGTGGCTCACCAGAGAACAACTTTAGGAGGAGTTTCCCCATCTCATGGAGGACCTCAATGCAATTGAGACCATTTCATCTTAAGGGGGAAGGAATGATCAAGGTGGATATTGGTGGCCACCAACCAATCCCACTAGGAGCCCCACCATTATTTCTTTGAATTTTTAAGTTTCCTTAATTATAGGTAGTTTTTTTGGGTCCTAAAATTTTGGAGTCATTTTGAGGCCCTGAATCACATCTTCTTAGAAAACAGGAAAACATTGGTCTTTGACGAATGTTTGTAGTAAAAAATTGTAGTCGGATATATGGTCTTTACCGCAACCGGACGCACATTTTTTTTGCTTAATCTACTGAGGTTAGGTGTTTGGATGTTTATGGTTTTAAATTGTTCCTCAATAATAAATAGGCCTTCAATCCACATTGTAACATAGTTCATAGTCGTGTAACCATTACATCTCTTCTCAGAGATAACTTACCATTGCTTGAGCTACCTTATTTCCGTTTTGTATGTAAGCATCTTTGAGTTCTTTGATATTATTGAAATGAAGATTTATTCTTGTTGCATCTTTGTTTCAATGTTTTTATATGTATTATGTTGCGTTCCAACATAAGAATATACCAGAATAATAATTACCACAAGAAGTTGGCACTCAAGGAAAAGCTTTGAAGTATCGAGATGTAAAAGAATGAATCAATTCCACAGTATATGAGTAATTTTACACAATTTCGTGATGAAATTGGGAGTGTCGGTGTTACTTTCCTTGAAGAATATTTGGTAGCTCTATCGCTTTTGGGTCTTCCCAATAACTTCGACAGTTATGAAGATTTGGTAAATGGTAGAGAGAAACTACCAAGTTGGGAGCAGTTATTGTCCTATCTAGTAAGGGAAGAAATAAGGTGGAGCAATAGGGAGAGGACTTCATCCAAGGTTGAGGATGAAAAATAATGGAATACTTGGTTGAAAATTTCCTAAAGTGGTTTTCCTCTTTCCCCAATTTTATCTTTGCTTATTCACAACTTCAAAGATTTGGGTACGCACATACCTTTGAATGTTTCTTTTAAAGGTGTGCCCATGGAAGAGAAATTTTATTTATTTAATACTTATCCAAAACACAAGAGATGTCAAAAGTGTATAGTGACAACTATTCTTTTAGGAAATTTACCGCAATTTAGAGGCAAATTCTTATAAATGAAGAAAATGAAAAGTAGAATTGAGTGGCAATTATGTACACATTAACACGATTCATAAACGACAGCTACAACTTAGGAATCCCATTTCAGGAATAATAAGTGTCAATTTGCATATTCTCTTCAATAATGAATGAATGGAGCAGATTGTAGTTGCGGCCATATTTCAGATGTATTAAAAGAAATATTAAAACAATCTTCCATTGTTTAAAATCCCGCAAATTCTGGTTAATTGATCTCTTTCTCACAAAACATTTATAATTAATTTTTAGTTCAAAAAAATAATAACAAAATCTATTTCTTTTCATTTACTCTACAAAATATTGAGATTGTATCCTATTTAAATATCTTTGAATTCGAAATAGAATAACAAAAATATATAATACTCTTTACTATACAAGAACAGATACCTCAAGTGCATAACTATTTCATATTTTTAAGTGGGAAAACTTAGACTATATTTTGTTTATTAGATGGTATCTTACCATGTCGATGTGATGATTTTGTTTTTTATTTCCTTTGTTGCTAGCTTGAAAATGATTTAGTTGTTTCTATAGGAAATGTTAGTTACATTAGGGATACAATGTCTGAAAACAAATGTACATATGCCATACTAGCGGCGAAGCAAGATGATAAGCTTATCTTGTTGAAGATTTCAAGTATCCTCACAAATCAAGGGGAAGGTTTGGACCTTTTTGGAGCTTTTCCTAGCTTTAACTCTTAGAAAGACATGATCATTTACTTCATAGCTATGGTTTCCTATATGCAATTCTTTTGAAAATTTTGAATTTCCTTTAATCTTTGCTTAATTAAAAATACTTTCTCTTCCATTTCCTAAATGAATTTTGGTCCAACTCGATTTATATCCCTTAAGCTCTCCTAGCTTAAGGGGGTGCTACAGGTCCAGTTCTCATACCAATATCACCCACCTTAAGAGAGTCCTAAAATGTTTATCTAAATGATTCAAAAGTTGCAAGCCAATATGTCGTTGCTAGATATTATTATATGTGAATTTTGCTAATAAATGTGGTATTCATAATTAGTTTATTTTCCATGACATATACAATATGAAAGATGTGTTTTAAAAATACGCCCAAGCTTTTAGTTTGATCATAGTTATTAATCTAATTTTCTAAAATTAAAATAAATCTAAAACATAATCACTAATTCAATAAACATTATAATTCATAGTGTTTCTTAATGTAAGTTTCCACTCTTGTCTTTATGAAACCAATAAACATGCATCTGAAAGTTTTTAAAATTGTTATTATACCACACCTTTAAAAACCTTAAGACTAATTAAAAAATAAAAATAAAATTAAATATATATATATTTGAGAAAAGTAGAATGTACTTTTTACTAGATTATTTAAAAATTTCAACTTTTATATATAAAATCATACTCTTTATTTAAATCATATTTATTTAATTAAATTTAAATATCTATATTATAGAGATAATATTTTAAATTAATTATTTCATTTTTTTTAAGTTGGATAACAAAATTTCATTTATTTTAATTAATATTATATTAATATTTTTTAACATTTATATAATTTATTATAAAAAAATGATAATTGGTAATGTTGTGTTGATTTTTTAAGTTTTTCTTTTAATTAATGATAAATTTGGCTATCTTCTTGCAAGAAAAGATAATAAAATATTTGGTTGAAAAATTAGCAAAATGGTTTTCCTCTCTCCCCACTTTTATCTTTGCTTATTAACAACTTCTAAGATCCAGAACTCTTTTTCCTCTAATACTTACCCAAAGGACAAGGCGAAAATTCGAAGAGTTGTCAAGGTGCACGGTGACAACTGTTTGCAGTTCTTGTTTCAGATATTTTCAAGATTACAAACTTAAATTATGTAAACCCTAGTTCGTTGGCACACTATGTACATTTTTTATCGTTTTCATTCACTATAACTCTTCTTTCTTGGTGACGTTTCACAAATACAAAGAAAGTGACTATAATCTCATTGACTAACTCTCAATCCCCGATAGACGCGATAATATATTGTTCTGCCTCGCTCCTTCTTTTGTGGCATTGCAATACTTCAAAGGGGGTGGTGCAGAAAGAGTGATGAATATTGTGTGGTGGGGGGCATGAGATATTGCAGAGGTGTCTCATGGCGCTTAAACCTTTTACGTCGCCTGCTTGAGTAGATCGTCACTTCCTCATCGGCAACGCTCTTTGCACAGCAAGGCGCAGCCTTCCGTTGTTGCCTCTCACACGGTGGTACTTCACCTCCTCTGCACCAGTTTTGACGCTCGTTTTCTCCAGGGCCACACGACGCTCTCTTTCTCAGTCCTGTTAGAGGCTTCTTCTCTACATGATCGGTGTGCACATATCTTCACACTGAACGCAGCAACTGTGATTGCTGTGTGAATGATGGAGAGGGTCAGTACAATTAATCTGCCATTTCAAATTGTTTTTTTTCTGACTGTTGCGAACTCTGGCTCACGAAGTTCCCATAGTTGCATCTTTCTAGTTCATGTATATTTTGGGCACACACAGAACAGAGATTCAAATTCAAAATCAAATGCGCTGTAATGGAAGTTCTAGAATAATTTAAAATGGGCGCGGCGGTATTGAAATTTGAAGCTCCACCTAAAGAGCAGACGCGACACTAACGGCAAAGTGGAAACGGTGAAATAACGTCGTCGTCAACGGAGAACATAGTAACTGGAATCGTTGATCGATGGTGTCGTAGCCTCTAGAAATCGTTTGTGTTTCACAGTCATTGGAAAACAATTCTTGGGAAAATTAGTCGCCTGAGTAGACCACTCCTTATGCAACTAAAAACAAACACGTTGTTGTTGTGAGTATAACTACACTTGCACATAACGGATTGTTGGAATTCACCATCAAATTATCTATGATTAGAATCCACCAGAGAGGTTTTTGGTTAAAATAGTGGATAAATATATTTAAATTTAAGTTTTCTTTATTAATTATAAATTTGGTTATCTTCTTGTAATAAAACATAATAAAATACTTGGTTGAAAGATTAGGAAAGTGGTTTTCCTCTTTCACCAATTTCATCTTTGCTTATTAACAATTCTAAGATCCAGAACTTTCATTCCCCTCATACTTACCCAAGCTAGAAGGAGAAAAAGTGAAAAGTTGTCACCCGTGCATGGTAACAACGGTTTGGAATTTACCCGCAGTTCTTGTTTGCGAAGAGTTGTCATACATACTTTTCAACTTGCATATCTCTGGCATGGCAACATCCTCATCATTTGTTTAGTCATTGGAATAATGAGCGAAGAAATGCTGAGGATGTCACTAGCCGCAGATTGCCGTTGTCCATCATGAGGCTTCAGATTTAGGGAAAACAAAAATTCTCTACAAGTTACCACCCATCCAACTTTTGCTTGCCTACTGGAATTGGAAATCCAATTGATGCTCTTTTTACGCTCTTTTTATCGCAATATTTCGTAGTTGCAGTTGATTCAGCACCCCACTTAACTCTCCCTCTACTACCATATATTTGGAGTATAACTCCATGCGTACCCTATTATTGATGTCAAGCTTAAATGAACTCCAGTGGAGTGCGATTCCAACTTATTGTGGAACTACGTGGTGTGGGTGGAATTAACCTTCTATTCAGGGCATACTTTGAATCATCATCATGCACGCATGCGCTGCCACCTCAAACACAGAAACTACCATATAACTTGAGTTAATTTAGAACATAAATTCTAGCTTATGTTGGTTCAAAGCATACTTTGAATCACCATCTGAATTTATTTCGTACATGCGTATTCGAATGCATGAACTACCATCTAATGCAACTCTAGACGATGTTCTTGAGGTGGAGTATAATTTGAGTTAATTATGCTGATGTGGAACGCCGTGCTGATGTGGATTAATCTTCTATTCATAGCATTCAATCATCATTCGAATCCCAACTGATACTTTGGAATCAGTGCCATGCATGTAGAAAGAATCAATTTGAATTTGTGTTGTAGATTAAAAAAAAGGTTATATAATATATTATGGATACAAATTACAACTATACCAAAATGTTGATGATGAAAGTTAATCATAAATATGTATTAATTAAAACACGTTAACTTTAATATATATATTGTTGTGGTACACAAACACGATTCATAAACAACTGCAACGGAGGAATCCCATTTGGGGAATAATAAGTGTCAAACTCGCATATTCTCTCCAATAATATCATGATCTGTTTTTACCTTGAGGTGTCTTCCCATTAGGTAGGGTCACCATTTCTTAAGTGCATGGAGTATTGCCAACATTTCCTTCTCATAAATAGCTTTGTGTAAAAACTTGCCCTTGATTGGATGACTTTCAAAAGCAATGGGTCTTTCATCTTGCATTAAAATAGCACCAATTCCATTTCCTGAAGCATTACATTCCACAATAAAGGCTTTTGTGAAGTCCGGTGAAGGTAAGACAGGTGCTTGTCACATTGCCTCTTTAAGATGTTCGAAGGCCTTTGTTGCTTCTGGAGTCCATGTTGTTAGAGGTGCTGCTATTCTCCCATAATCCTTAACAAACTTGTGATAATACCCTGTCAACCCGAGAAATCCTCACAGATGCTTTATGGATGTGGGGATTCTCCATTCCTTAATGGCTTTAATTTTGCTAGGGTCTACCTTAACTCCTTGATGAGATACAATAAGACCCAGATATTCCACCTCTTGTACTCCAAAGAAACATTTGGATCTTTTTGCATATAATTGTTTCTCCTCCAATAGCTGTAGCACCCTGTCAACATGTTCAACATGATCCTTCCAAGACTTGCTGTAGATTAGTATATCATCAAAAAATACTAACACAAATTTTCTAAGGAATGGTTTGAAAATTGAATTCATCAAACTTGAAATGTTGAAGGTGCATTGGTAATGCCAAAAGGCATGACCAAAAATTCATAATGACCCTCATGAGTTCTAAATGCTGTTTTCGGAATGTCTTTAGTCTTCATTCTGATTTGATGATATCCTGACGAAGATCCAACTTGGTGAAGTAAATTGATCCATGCAATTCATCCAGTAATTCATCAATGACAGGAATGGGAAACTTATCTTTAATAGTGAGCTTGTTGAGCTCCCTATAATCCGGAAACATGCGCCATGATCCATCCTTCTTGTGCACCAATACTACTGGAGCAGAGAAAGAACTTTGACTCGGTTGAATTATACCAGCCTCTAGCATTTCCGCAACCATATTTCAATTTCACTCTTTTGGACATAGGGATATCTGTACGGCCTGATGTTTGGAGGAACACTTCC
>APFE031621773.1:26259-44424 GCA_000404065.3 Pinus taeda
GAACTAGAATTGGTAGCTAAATCAAGAAAAGGTTTGACAACCCTTTTTCCTAACCCCTCTTGTAAATATTGATATGAATTGTAATTCATGTAGCTAATGTGGAAATGTAACATATTGACTAGTTGAGGGATGTGGACACAAATTCAGAGGACTAAGGAGGAGGAGTTGATTGTAAACCCAAGCAACTGTATTTCTTTCACATCCTCTCTCCATGGAAAATTTATGGCATTGCTGGTGCAACATTTAATTGAGGGAATGGACTCCCTAAGTGAAAGGATGAGCATACTGTCTCAGTTTTCGTAGAGACTTGGGCATGATCAAAACACATGGAAACATATGAGAGGAGAATCCCGATGGGGAGAAAAGGGGGAAAACACAAAGATGTATAGGAGGATGGAGGCATTCTTTCACAAGAGATTAAATGGACACAAAGAGTCAATCAAGAGAGAGAGAGAGCTCATTGGAAAGGAGAACTCAGAGCTTGAGTTGGTAGCAGATGCCAATGTTACAGGAAGAGATAACTTGTGATAGCTAGTGTTCTACTTTGGGATGGTATTCATTATATTTTCTAAGACCTACGAATGTGCCTCCCAATTGATTGGAATAAAGTGGAGTTGAGACACTTAAGTTCCAGACGGGTTTGATAAATCATTTATGTACTTTATTAGAGAGTTGACAAACACCTAGATAGTGGCTAGCCTTGGAGCTGATAAACCACTGGGATACTAGTTGGGGTTGAAAAACTACTCGATAGGCTGAAAAACCTTGGAATTAGTTGAAAGGTATGATAAACCCCAAAGTGGTATGACTTCAAACTAGTAAACCACTTAGGTACTCACTTATAAGTTGATAAATCTCTTAGAAGTGGACCCTTTACTCTTGTAACACTAATCTAGTTGATAAAACTCCCTTTATACATATGTATTCCTTCTCCTAAAAATGATTTGAAACTCACTAAGCCTTGTATGAACCCTTGTGATTGATGTTCTACCAAATAGAGAGTCAATGTGGTGTTAAAATTGGGGATGTTGAGAAAACACCTGAGAAATGGACTCTACGTCTTACCATTTATTGACTGGTTATTGGTGGGAGCACTCTTGAGAAATTACCTCCTGAGACTTTGAGTCTTGCTTGAGGGTGGTCACCTACAAGAAATATTGTAGTGTAGCTAGCCTATGGTTGGGTGGAGAGTTGAAGTCCCCCCCTTAGTTTCTAGTCATTAAGCTATATAGATAAGTGTATCTACTTGTACTTCTATTGCATTATGAATGTTGAATGTTATTGTTATGGGTTATAATAATGAATGTATTACAATTTCTATTGGAGGAATGATGTTATTCTTAGTTTCTTTTGATGAGATATATGTGTGATTTATATTATTTTTTATGTCATGAACATTATGTATATCTGTTATTTATGGACTAGTGAAATTATGTTGTTAATTTTGTGTGTGGCATGATGTATTAGTGGGTTTCATGGTTCCTAGTTAAACCTATTATGAAATTAATGGGGTGTTGTGTAACCAAAATTACTATTAAGCCTTAGTTATAAATTAATTAATTTATATTCCTATTGATAGGCATGTTGGAAACTTATTCCCTTATTATGGTAATGTTTAATGCCCAAAATGTTAGGGCGAGGATTATAGGTTTCATTCCAATCGTAGTAATGGTATTGAACATTACTCAACAACAAGGAAGGTTCACATTACCATTCAAATCCTTAATAATTCTATGCATGGTTGTCGTAGAGTAGTCAACATCTGTTGTTGGACATAATTATGTCTGGAGGGACATAGATGTGCCTCCACGAGATGGGAGTTTTCACACCAATAGATAGATACATGTATGTCCCAGGAAATGAAGATGTGCCATTGCAAGATGAAAATATGGTTTATTAACAAAAGCCAAGAATTGATAGGAGGCATAGAGTGTTGGATGGGAAATTTACTATCACCTATCATGGATATTCATGTCATGATTCGTTCACCAAGAGACTTCGGGAAGAATTGGGCATGGTCGACAAAAGGTGTGAGATGGGAAAATTCCCATCACTTTTCGCCAAGATTATTTGTCACTCTACAAGGAAAAGATGATGGTTCATTTCCATGTGGGCTGTGGGCGCTATTGGTGGAGGGCGAGACATAATTTATTTCCATCATTAAACTTGAAAGTATGGCTTTTCAAGAGGTATGAGAGTTGGCGGGACATAATTTTGAAGTTGAGATGGAGGAGGCCATGTGGGGCACTAATGATTTATACTTGTGACGTGGAAAATTTGCTGACATGGAAAATTATTCGTGTGACATATGGCCATCTTGGATGGCCAATTGGCTAGTTTTTGATGACACATGGCACCACTATAGGATCCCATGTGGCTATTCGACATCACCCTAACATCAACATGGCATCAACAAGACACTATGGAAGTGGGTGACATGGAGGTTAATGCTGACATGGTTATACGTGAAATGTGGTAGTGTAGGCATGGAGGGGGATGTGGCCAGGATCCATGTCACTGTGGAGCACGACTTCCTTGTGATGTTTTACAACACTACCTTATTGTTGAAAGTGTTGGCCCTGCCAATATGTTAGGGGATCTCCTCGGTAAGAAGTCCCAATTAGACCTCAGACCATTTGGTGTAGGAGTCCTAGCAGTGGGTCATACGATAATGCCTTGATTGTGATTTTGCATAGAGGCAAGTAAGATGTCCTTGTTTGTAGAAAGGGTGAGACAATCACAGTGAGTCAAGGAAGGTGCATGAGAGGTTATAACACATGGGGAGTGAGGTGAGTGCGCCCCTTGGAAACCTGTAATAGTACTCGGATTAGAAGGGAACGCACAAGCAAAGATGCATCACCAGCTGGAAAGCAAGATAGCAAGAAATCCAAAGCGTTGTTCAAACCAACAACACATCTACAAAAAGAACCATACAATTGCATACAAAATAGTTCATACACAAAGGTGTAAGTTAAATAAAATACACTGCTACAACAACCTGAATAGTCCAACTACAATAACAACATATGCATGAAAATATGTTGGCTCTGTTATATTAAGAAGTGTAAGTTCCAGCCATACAATACATCCATGTACACCCACTAGTTCCAATAGTGGAATGTTATAGCCACAAATGTCTGCTCCTCCAAAGAGATATAATAGCTTTATGTAGTGGAGAAGCCAAGGTGTGTTACAAAATTGTCCAAGTTTTCTCTAAGATAGTCCTATCGAAGCTTGGCTGACCAAAAGTCTATACAATGAGTTTTGAGGGACTATTTATAGCAAAGGGTGGGGTGAACCTTGACATTCCCCTTTGAGACCGTTCATCTATCCTCGTGACTCTTCAACTACTCTATGAGTGTTACATCCATTATCGACTCTTGAACTTACACTTGACAAGACATTACATACAATATTCACATGTACCCATGTGAGACAAAATGGATTGAGCAAGCCATGCAAGACATCACTAACATTCATACCATTGTGGTGAGACCAACTCTTGGCATCCTTGTGATGGTTGATGGTAGCGAACTAATGCCAATCTTGTTCATCCATGATGGTGTCCATGCGCTCAATGGTGACATCTGCTAAAGCGACCTCTTACCTCTGTTGCATCCGGGTACACTGATATGACTCCTCCATCTAACTCGTCTGGTAGCATGCGCATGGTCATCCTAGTGTGACCAGACTGGCAACATGTTGATGCATAGTGTCTACGCTGCTCTCCAAGCATGTGATGGTGTTTGTGCACATCAACTTATTGAGGTACATGTCAGCTCCAGTCAGACTTGCTTCTTGTCTTTACCTTAGTGAGTGTTCCAAATGGGTGGGATCGCATATGTGTGCACAATGACATGCATGTTACTGCATTCCCTTGCATGTGATCAACAACACTGTTCACCTTGTTTGCTCCGTGTCAGCTGCTGAGATGGATCTATAACTTGTACAGGTGTAGTTTCATCTGTGAGTTCATGCGGCACCCCCTGTTGTACTTGTTCCTTATTGTACCTCATTCACTTGTATATGAAGATCATGTTCTTCCTTGAGTTGTTGCTTGAGCACATGCAACTCCTTCTATGTTCCGTTCTCTACCTTCACGCAATCTTCATGTCTCACCGACACTTCATAGCCTGAGTCTCCAAAGTTGCTTTCATCACAAGTGGATCTGCTTGAGCTTGCAACTTTGTTCCGCCTTTATGTTGTCAACAAATTTCCTCTTGCATTCGTTACATCTGGTATGCTCCCTTCATCTGTTGTTGATGGTGCTACTTGTTGTGATGCAACTGTCATCATATCTTGATGTCCTTGTCTACGAACAACTTGATGTCTTCGCGGGTAGGCAAGTTCATAAACACCTAATCGACTGCATCCCCAAGTGTGATCTGAATGGTTTCTTCAACTCTTCTCTCCTAGAAACCATTGTACCTATGCTGCTGAGAGACAGATGACACCTGCGATTCTTGGAGACATGGAAACAATCATGGAAAGCAATATGTCAGTCAAAAACCAAAACGAGCTTGAGAACTGACTTGTAACATACGTGTGTGATTGATCATGAAGGTTGCGCAATTTTTGCCAAGAGGTCGAGAGACTAACTGCCAAAATTGTGCAAGGCACAATCTGGGTTGTCAGGAGGTTGACTGACTATTGGAACTACACAATGCACAGTCCAACCTAGCCTGCTAAGGACTGAAACTGTGCAGTGTGCAATTTCAGTCAGCAATGATATGAAACCAGCAAACTGCATTATGTAATTTTTGGGGCCAACAGGACATTGCCTCCAAGAATTGTGCAATGCATTCCTAGAGGTCAATGCCTGGCTAGACTTGCATAATTTCTGGAGGGAATGCAGAGCTTTTTCTTCCGGAAATGCACACTACTAGCCGAGCAAGGCACAGTCTGAGCCAAGGCAGCCCAATCTGGTCAACGGGTGAGTGAAACATGAGAAGTGTGAATGCATGATGAGATGAGTGAAAACAAGAGTGAATGATAATTCATGCAAAAAACAAGCACATAATTCAGAAGAAAGGAAAGCATGCATGTGTGTGAAGCGAGTCGCCGCAACGATGACGGTCCATGAAAAACAGTGTCATGCATGCGACAACAGTGAGATGCAAACGAAAACTGAAATGATGCTTCTACAAGCTAAAATGCATCAAAATGACAGCAAGAACTCACTGAAATTAAGTAGACAACAATCACACAAAGCGAAACACAAAAAGTGACAAAAATGCAACACAAGACATGAAAGGCGAGCTTACCCAAAACAGCCGATTTGAATAGGTCAACGACTCCTAGATGCAATGTGGAATGTCAAAGATTCAAGGTCAATGTGAGGAATGAGCTCTGCAGCATTCGTTTCATGAGTTTTGATCAAATCAAAGATGTGACTCACATGCCACAAATCTAGGAAGAGCAACACTTGGTGGGAGGTTTCTAGAATGATCCTTGCATACAACCTCCAGCTACTAAAAGTAGATCCCTGAATCAAGGGATGCCTTTGCATGCTAACTTGGGAGAAGTATCCCATGCATGCAAATTAGTCTTGCTCGGTCTCGGAGGGAACTAGTCAAGTGAACTGCACATGCAATAGTCTGCTCAACTGGGCATCAAAAATGTGCATTTCTGGGAGGGAGCTGGGCTGGCTGCCCAAAGGGATTGCACAATTTTTGGGTAGAGTAGTTGACTGCTGCGGAGAATTACACAATTTCTAGGTTAATCAGTCCTTCTAGGAGGAATTGCACAATTTTTCTAGTGAATAGTGACAGGGAAATTTGCGCAATTCTAGAGCCCAGTAGGCTGCCAAATAGAATTGCTCAATTTTTGGAGGGAAGGTTGGTTCCCCTCTAGAATTGCGCAATTTCTTGAGGGAGTTGATCAACCTACATCTGGACCAAGTCCAGTGAATATCCTATGAGAGGGATGCAACAAGTTTTGATGCACAGGCTGTCGTTCTACAAGAAAATCACTTAAGCTTGTGTACCTGACAATTCAAGACATGCTGCCATGCAAGGTTGGTATGGAGGCTCCAAAATGAACCTAAGCAAACTTTTGGAGGGTGTTTGTAGCCACTACAACACTTATCAAAGGGGCCACAATGATGATAGAATCCATGAACAAATGAAAGGCATAGGATGAATAATATCCTCATCACTTGACGTGTATGTTGACGTTGCATCATAGAGGATTGGAATAGAGCATGCTTAAGAGGTAAAGCATGATGACATGTGGGAACTATGGTGCGATGGCATGGTGGGTGCCACATTGGCCACAAGAGAAGTGGTAGGCCCACTTAGGCACTTAGTTGCCACGTGGTGGACCTTGTTGATGTGGTAAGGGTTAACGGGATCGAACTTCAAATGGGCATAGCTTTCAATATAGGAGTCAGATTAGGATAAAATTTATATTACCAGAAAGATCTTAATGAGCCAGACACAATGGAGTTTTCCAAATTTAATTATCATAATTTTAGGAAGGAAGGAAAGTTTGTAACCCCATTTCCATAATGAGACCTTGGAGGTGGAGGAGAGCGGGAGATGGAGCGAGCGGAAGGAGATTAGGGTTTCAACGATCCGTCCTTAGGTTTCTGCAACCCCTGCCACAACAGGCCTACAGGGCTTTGTCCGCCGGTAACCCTTGCAGTCTCGATAGCAGCTGACAGCAGCTAGGCATTGTTTGTCCGCAGCATGTCGCCCGCTAAGGGGGGGGATTCAGCCCCTCTCCCAAATCACGCCGGTCCAAAACTGAAAGGCCCAGCTGAAGCGTCAGAGGAGGATCATAAAGATATTCCAGCGGAAAACACTCATTCCAAAGGTGATGGAATGGTACAGGGGGAAGAGAACCCAGCCAGATCAACCACATGCAAACCTGTGGCTACCGTTATACCTACGGTGGAGTTCCCCAGTCACAGAATCAATGCCAGAATTCAATACATGAGGGACCATGCTTCAATCAGCAAGTTTATCGGCATTTGGCCAATGGAAAGAGCACTCAGTAATTGGATAAATTCAAAATGGGCTCCAAAGGGTCACATATCCCTACACCTAGGCCCTAAAGGGTTTTTTACTGTGGTCTTTAACTGTCTGGAAGATCGAAATCGGATCCTAGATGGAGGGCCGTATTTCTTCAACTTGGCAGGACTGTATCTCAGAGCATGGGTTAAAAGATTTAACGCGGACAAGGAAGACCTTAGCTACGCTCCAGTCTGGATCAGGCTCTATTCACTACCCTGGGAATACTGGGAAGAAACATCACTGTAAGAAATACGAAACAAGCTGGGCGAGTTCATCAAGGCGGCGGAAAATACAAAGTACTGCAGGTTCACTTCCTACGCCTGCATATGCGTCTACATGGATCTCAAACAACCTCTGCCAGATAAGGTAAGATTTAGGCATGTAGATTCTGAATGGATACAAATGATAGATTATGAACATGTTCCATTTAGGTGCAGAAAATGCCATAATCTAGGGCATCTTTTCAGAGACTTCCCTCTAAATAGGAATATGAACTCCAGCACAAATGCAGACACTCAGGAAGGTGATGGATTCACCAAAGTGGTTAATCGTAGGATAGGTAAAAAAAAACCCTCTACCAACAGCAAACCAGATCAAACCAATAAATCCAAATCCCCAAAACCTAATAGCTTCGAGGTCCTAGCTAATCTGGAAACGCAAGATTCAGCTCAAGAAATGCAAAAAGTCAAAGACTTAGTCCGCGAGCTACCAGAGGGCCCTCCGCAACAGCTAAAGGAGTCTCACTCTAAGAAAACGCACATCCCTCAATCTGATCCGCAGGCATAGGTCTCTCAAGAAATGGAAACAGACACCCTAGAAACAAGCTCCAAGCTTATGAAAGAGACAGAGGTAGTCCTCCCAAAGATCCAGTTAATGGAGGAAGATTCAGAGAATATCGATATAGGAGAACTAGACATTCTCAGTCTGGAACTAGCATGCAAGACCGGTAACTTCGATAAGATTCCGGAGAGGCAACTGGACAAACTAGAAGAAGTCCTGAAAAAAGCGCACAAGAAACACTCTCTTGGCGTGCAAATCGGCAGCCAGTGGGACGGCAAATTCATCACGAAATACGGTAAGAAAAGGGGAAGAAAAACAACCTTGGAAAGGACCATAAAAATAGGCAAAGTGCTAGTGGAGTCAGGTCGATATGCGAAGCTGACCAAGTACTTTAATCTCCATCCCAACCCTTCTCAATGAAGCTGATCTCCTAGAATATAAGAGGGCTCAACAGCCCAAGAAAAGCAAGACTCCTAAAAAACATGCTTATGCAGGAAAAGCCCAATATTCTCTTTGTACAAGAAACCAAATGTAGTATGCAAGCTCTGGAAAAAATAGCAATAAAGGTATGGCCCAAAGGGCAAGTCACAGCAGTGGATTCTCAAGGAGCCTCTGGGGGTTTGGCGATCCTCTGGGACTCAAGAGTGATTCAACTCAGCAACATTCATGCCAACAAAAACTTCATTCAGTCAACCTTCCACTTAATCGGCACCAACACTCATGGTCATCTCACTAATGTTTATTTTCCACAAGATTCCCACCAAAAAGCAGAGATTATGGATCATATTTCTACCCTCAACTCCAATAGACGCCACCCTCTTTGGATAGCAGGAGGGGACTTCAACATGATTGTAAGAATGGAAGAAAAGAAGGGAGGCAGAGACGGACATCTACTCAAAGATTTCATCCAGTCAAATTGGCTAATAGATCTCCAATCAAATAATGGCCTCTTCACCTAGACCAACAAAAGAGAAGGAACCCAGCATATAGCTTCAAGGTTAGACCGTTTTCTAGTCTCGGATAACGCGCCTTACCTGGGAGGAGATATTATTGCTTCAATCCTGCCAATTTCAGGATCAGATCACTGGCCTATTGCACTCCAATGGCGTCGACCAGGTAATTCAACTAAACGTCCTTTCCGCTTTGATAATTTTTGGCTTACCCATCCAGATTTCAAGGATTTTGTTAGACAAACCTGGGTCAAATACAAGCCCGCAGGGGAATCCAAAATGGCCAACTTTCAACAAAAATTGAAATTCCTCAAAAGAGAAATTAAGCACTGGAATCACACTACATTTGGTAACATCTTCAAAGCCCAGGACACTCTCAATCAAGAAATGAAGTTAACCAAGCAAAGGATCATCACTGAAGGACGTTCAGCGGAACTAGCAAAGCAGGAACAAGACATTAAGAAGCAACTTCTCAACGGAGCTCAACAAGAGGAGATTCTTTGGCGGCAAAAATCACGAATCAGATGGCTTAAGGAGGGAGAAAAGAACACCAAGTTCTTTCACAAAACTACAGTGCAACGCAAAATGCATAATCTTATCTCCCACATCCATAACAACCAAGGAGAAAGAATAGAGACGCATGTAGGCATAGAAGAGAATTTTCTTAGATATTTCAAGAAAGTTCACCAAGAACCAAGTATTAACCGAACTCCAGCAATTGAAAAAATACTGCAGCAGATTCCCAAACTAATAACTGATGAGCATAATCTCCTTCTTCTCCAACCGATCCTTTTACATGAAGTGGACAACGCAGTTAAGCAACTAAAGGCAGGTAAAGCCCCAGGCCCTAATGGATTTACCTCGGATTTCTTTCATCATTTTTGGGATCTCATCCAAATAGAAGTATGGCAATTGGTTGAAGAATCTCGTGCTTTAAGATGGATGTACCAAGGGTTGAATGCCACATTCTTGGCTCTCATCCCCAAAACAGAGGAAGCTAATACGCCTCATAAATACCATCCGATAGCTCTTTGCAACATCATTTACAAAATTGTTTCAAAGGTCATCGCTACTCGGTTGAAACCCCTACTCCTCTCATCATCTCGCCAGAGCAATCTGGGTATGTGGAAGGGCGTCAGATCACCGATGGAATTATTCTCACCCATGAGATAATTCACTCTCTGAAGCACACTAAAAAGCCAGGTATGTTGCTAAACATTGATCTATCTAAAGCCTTCAACAACATTAGTTGGCAGTATATCCAAAAAAATCTCACTGCTTTTGGCTTTGACCCTTCATGGACCAGATGGATACTTAGCCTCTTGACTTCTTCCTTCTTCTCTGTTCTCATCAATGGCATCCCCTCTGACACTTTCTGCCCCTCCCGAGGTATCAGGCAAGGAGACCCTCTCTCCCCATTTCTCTTCGTCATAATTGCTGAAGGACTAGGCCGATTCCTCAAGTCTGCCAATATCAATAGACATCTGAAGGGTCTATCGTTCAATGATTCGCCCTCCTTTACCCATCAGAAATTTGTGGACGACAATATGCTTTATGGGTACCCCTCTATCCAGGAAGCCTGCATCTTCAGAGACATCTTGTCCTCCTTCTCGGATGCCTCGGGAGCCCTTATCAATAGAGTCAAGTCCCAAATTTTCTTCTTCAATACTCCTGTATCTACTCAAAGATCCATAGCCCGCATTGTAGGTTTCAATATAGCAAACCTCCCTTCTAAATATTTGGGCGCCCCCCTGATTTCCTCCGCCCTCAAGCATTCCTCCTGGAGAGACCTTCTAGAAAAGCTTGAAGCCAAACTCTTTCTCTAGATGCACCGAGCCCTGAATATGGCCAGTAGAATTATACTCATCAAAGTGGTTCTTCAATCCATGCCTCTTTACCTTTTCTCCCTTTTAGCAATGCCTAAATGGGTCCTCAAGGCAATTCGGAACCTTCAATGCAACTTTCTATGGGGCAGCTCAGGACACAACAGGAAATAGGCTCTAGTCAAATGGGAAAAATTCTGTCTCCCCAAAAAAGCCGGAGGTATTGGAATCAGAGATCCTGAGCACAGCAATATAGTAATGGGTGCCAAATTATGGTGGCGATGGTTACCTCACCCAAATACTCCTTGGGCCTCCCTGTGGACGGAAAAATATGCAAGTAACAACCCTATTGAAGATAGAATCCGTATGACGGAAAAGAGCACTGGATCCATCATATGGAATTCAGCCATCCAACACAAATATCTAATACAACAGCACAGTTTTTGGGAAATCAAGAGTGGAGACATAGCACGATTCTGGGACGACTCCTGGTAGCAACTCCCAAAGATCGCAGATCTTATGCAGGACTTCCTTATCCCTCCACAAAGAACCCATGCCCCGGAAACGGTCAATCAATTTTGGGACACATCCACTGCCCACAAACACAGGAAATGGAAGGGGATTGATCACATCATCAAAGAAGAAGGGTATGAAGCTACCCAACAAAAGCTAGTTGATGAACTGAAAAAAAAAAAGGCAAATTCCCTTAGCAGCAGGAGCAAACATTCTCAGATGGGGATATGAAGAAAAAGGGACCTTCTCTGCCAGAGAGGCCTATAAAATCATAACTAAAGACAAAATCATAAAGGACAACTTATGGGACCGGATTTGGAGCCCTTCATTCTGGCCGAAAGTATCCACCTTCCTGTGGCTCCTCTCTCATAACAGGATTCTCACTTGGGATAACCTCCGGAAAATAAGTTTCTCAGGCCCATCAATCTGTCCAAACTGCCAACAAGCAGAAGAAACAGCTACCCACTTACTGCAAACGTTCCACTGGGGCAGGAGACTATGGGAAAAAGCAATCTTTAGATGTCAAAGAGACAATAGGGTGCAAGGCGATCTCAATGCCACACTTCGCAACTGGAATCAGGCACCTTATCACAGTAGGCTTCTGAACTCTCTTTGGCAACTCATTCCAGCTCTCCTCATGTGGAATATCAAGAAATAAAGAAATAGAAGGCTATTGAAAGGCCAAACTCATACTCTGGAGCAGATTTGGACGATTCTGGATAAAAATATTAAGGAATCTCTTTCCATCCAGGAATGGGCAGCCGAAGAGTTTCCCACCAATCCCCAAGAAAAATCAATATGGGATAACTGGCAAATCTCTCTGTCACTTAACCCCAATGCTGATAATCGACTCCCCAACAGGCACAATAAATCAACAGTACGGTCTCCTCCTTCGCGCAACGTGCTTCAACTCAACTTTGATGGGGCCTCAAAGGGCAACCCAAGACAATCTGGATATGGAGGGGTTTTGAGGGATCACCTAGGCACACCACATCTCATCTACACAGGCACCAAGGGATGGGATACCAACAATTCGGCGGAATTGGAAGGTCTATGGCAGGGTCTCATTCTGGCTAAGGATCATAATCTCTTCCCCCTTATCATTGAAGGTGACTCTCAAATCATTATCAATATAGCTACAAAACTTCTCCAAGGAGCTCCAATCCATAAAGTTAGTGACAGTTGGAGAATGGCGCAAAGATTGGAACTTCTCAGAAACTGGCTTTCTCAAAACCAGGCAATTTCCTTCAAACACACATTAAGGGAAGGGAACAAACTGGCGGACTTTCTAGCTAATGTTGGAGTGGATTTGGAGATAGATTACTATTCAGGTCCAACGCTCACCACCGCTACAGAGGAACAACTCACGGAATTTAAAAATTTAGTGGAGCAAGATCGGCCTCATCCGCAGGCAGTTCACCCGGATGCGGGTGTCTCATTGCGCATTGAATAAGTGTTATTCATGAGGCATGCGCAGCCAGCAGCTGGCACGCACTCACGGTGGAAGAAGGTGCCGGAGGTAAGGCACCATAAACTCCCTCTGCAGGCAATTTACTACCATTCAATGCCGAAACGAGACGAGAGTACCAGGTTGCAGGTTTATGGAATGGGGCACCAGGATGGGTTTCTATTTCATCTGGTTCTGCTCACCAATTCTATCAGGCGGTCAGGTTCAGAGCAAGGCATTTCCATATGCTCTAGTTTACTTAGCCTTCGTCGAGGTGGTTGTCCTGGGGGGACCTGCTCTCAGAGGCAGCCTGGGACTCAAAAGTCCGCTACTGTGCTCAGCCCAATGGTGGATTGTCCCCAATTGCAGTTTGTTTTATCCGCCAAGTTAATCTCCAGTAAGTGTCGAATTTCCGTTTCAGTATGGCAGTTTCAGGTTTGGGTAGGAATTTGGGCTTTTCTGGGGGTCGTGGGTCCTCACTGGTCTGTCTGGTATTCTTTCTGGGAGTTGCATGCCCTCATCTCGCTGTCGGGGATTCAAGTTTGGGTGGGATTTTGGGTCTCTCTGGTGGTCGCTGTGGCTTTCGTCTGGATTCTGTTAAGTCCGCTCTATCCAATTTTCATCCTCCACCCTTTAAACCTGTTTCTTAAGCCGTTTAGTCTAATTATGGCGCCACGTCTATGAGGTAAACCCAGGCGAGGAAGCTCCGCTGGTTCTCGAGGAAGGCAGGGAGGGAGGGGAGGCCCTGAACCTCGCTGCATAGCCCCACTCGCCACGGTCGCGCCCTCTTCGCCGACCTCTAAGGAGTCTGGCCCTTCTCTCACCAGTTCATTGCACTCTGCCCGCTTCAAATTCCAAAGCCAACTTAACAAGCCGATTATCTCTGCCCTGGTTACAGTCATTTTTTCAGAGGAAGTTGATGAACCTATTAGCTCGGTGGCCGCCTCCTCAGATCATTCTCCCTCCAGGTCCGCCAGATCATCCCAGAGCCGCTTAGTGGAGGCGCAATTGGAAGTCTCGGCGGAGGTGTAGGATAAGGAGGACCGTGAGGAGGGCAATCCCCAACAAAGCGCTCCTCAGGAGCAGACACAAGACCCTCAGCCAGTGAAGGAGCCCATACTTGAATGCAAGCCGTCGTGTTTCACTGGAAACATTCTCCATCTTATTCTACCGCCAGGTAGAAGTGCGACGGATGTTGAGGACAATGTTATGGTAGAATGGGTAAATATAACGAGCACCCTGGACGAGGTTGAGAAACATGACGCTGCAGATTCCAAGTAAGTTTTACTCCTTTCTTGATGACTCAGGGATGCAATTCAGTTTTGCTGATTCAAAATTCGCAGCTAAAGACCAGCCAACATCTCCAGATTGGCGCCTTCCAAACGCAGAACCTTCTCTTGGACCTCCAATTTTGTCCACAAACTATAATTCTCGGTATTATGCTGTTCAATTTTGACATACAGAGGTCTGAGCAGTTTTTTTTGCAGACTCTGGTCTACAATGTAAGCATTTTTTGCAAAACTATTTTGAGAGAGGTAGAGCTACGGCTCCCTCAGAGGTCTATCCTCTTTGTACATATTTTTCTTCTTTTTTAATATAATTAGCACAGTATTTACCGAGAAAAAAAAATGAGACCTTGGAGGTTGAGTTAGTTAAAAGTAACACCTCCCTTGCAGTTTAGATTAGTCCAAGGGGTTGGGAGAGAGGATTACAGAAGGAAAACAACTAATGGAAGCACTAGTAATGTAGCTCGACCAACTCTTACTTCTTATAGGTCTAGTTTTGGTGCTACTACTACTATTACTGAGTTTGTAGAGGAGTTTGAGGAGTCCTCAAAATTTGAGCTAGATGATTTTTATGTAGCTCCCACTAATGATCCCATGTCTAGTAATGGTAATGAGTTTGATGAGGATAGATCATTTTGATCATTGATATGTATAATTATAGTAGGCCAGTGGGTTGATAGCTTGTAGGATTAGTTTTAGACTCTAGAGGACATTAATTATGTATTTTGTCATTGATATGTATGGCACACAGTGCCAATTTGATATATTCACACTTACATGGTATGTAGTTGAGAGAACTTTGCATATTTTGTCTCTACTGGCTTGGGATCATGGTTTTAAATATTAAAAATATTTTATTCAATAAAAAATAATTATTTCATGTATTTTTTGAGATATTTGTTAATTTAAATATGACTAGTTTGGTTTATCTAATTTTGATTCAATAACTGGTTTGATAGGTGGGCTGGGTCAATTCTCGGTTTTGGTTTTTAACAATATGCTTGTAATCAAAAGTTGTGGATATAGGAGAGATTTGTGGATCTAAATTTATTATTGTTATCTTAGTTTTGTATGAATAAGGGTGCCTTTTGCATTCCAAAAATAAGACTCTTGGAGCACATGTCCAACTTATGATGGAATAGAATAAAACTTCTTAAGAATTTTTTTTGTATAGAATGTTATTTTATAGTCTTATGTATAGTACATTTTGATTTAGTTTATGATGTTATAGAGTAGTTTTCTACCTTGTTCTTGGGAGAATTTAGTTCACTCCAAATAGATCAAGGTGGCACTTTATTTCATATTACATGTCTTTATTTAATTATGCAATATGATTTAATGAATAGTCTTTTCCTTTTGCAACTTAAATTAGATTCCCTTTGTAAATGCTTTCCAACAACAAGAGTTATGATTTATGATAACTGCCTAATTCATGTATGATTGGCCTTGAATACATATTTAATGCCAAGGGTGATTGAGGTAGCTTTGAGTTTATGAAAGTGTGTTTCCTTTTGCAATTCATAGTTTAGTTTCTTGTATTATAAATGATTCATGGAAGCAAGAAATGCCTAAATCATGTTAACAAATAACTTGGTGACATCAGGGTCCTAGTATCATAATCAATGTTTAGGTACATGGTAATTGATGGATTATGCTTGTTTTTATTGATGGAGTGTTGTGAGTTTCATTTATGCACTTGATCTCACAAATCCAACTACCAAGTACTTTAGTTAGAAAATTACTACAAATGATCTAATTTTACATAGAATGTGCTTGCATTTCACAATTTTATGAACTCTCGCTTGGGAATAAAATGTTACACTATTTATGAAAAAAAAAATTCTAATATTTTTTGTATCGTTTGGGATGGGGGTGGGTGTTTTTCATGAACCATTTTAAAACATACTTCCTACCTCTCATATATATGTCATTTCTACCTTCCCGTGAACCAATGATTCTAAACATGATATTTCGTACCTCATCTAGATGATCATTTTCCTTCTCGTGAAACAATGGCGTTGAACATGATTTTCTCCACACATGACTATTGTTTTTCCTATAGCGCCATCATTGTTTTCATATGAGCACAAATCCAAATCAAAATTTGGTGGTTGGAGAATGTTCTACATGATTAAGAGATACTCTAGTATCTATCAAAATGCATTAAACCCAAATTGGGAACTCAAGGGAAAGTGGTCAAAGTAAAAGTCAAAGAATGTTTCAACAGCTACGAGAATTCATGTAGCAATCATCTTGTAGCCACAATATAGATCCAACATTTTTCAGTTCCATTATATTTTTTTTTATTGATAAAGAGTGATATATTTTGTTGTAGGCATAAAAGGGAACAAATACAAGAGGTGACTATTTCCACAAGAGTACCAACACTTACAAAGATTGTGCTGTTACACAAGAATCAACCATCAAAAACTCATTTAGAACTCAAGTTTTTCCAACAATATTGGTTTTTCAAAAGTTTTCGAGGATCAAATATAGACAACTTACTACCTAACTTTCAGAGGAGGAAGAGCTAATCACATTATTTAGAGAATCAGATGAGGGTTACATGAGGAAATGCAACATATTCAGTTGGGGGAAATGTTGAGTCTCATAATTGTCATATTTTCACATCTTTTACCATCCTTTCTTAATCTTCCCTTTGACTTTTAATCCTTTTATTGCTTTTTTTAAATTCCCATTCTTATTCCATTAATTATTTATATGTGGGATTCAGCTCAATTTCCAATCCATTATTTTAGTATTTTAAGTGAATTTATGATTAAATATTAAAAAAATAGCATGCTGCCACTTATATTTGAAACTTAGGTTAGTTTGGTGATGATTATAGGTACATTGAGAGCTTCAAATAATACATTTTTTTATCACTTAGCTCCAAATTCAAATTTCTTTTTCAATCATTGAAGATTTAATGAGGATTTGAGATGATCATTCAAATATATTGGATATATAAATAACCTTAGAGCCTTGGAATAAATTTGTTATCAAACATCTTAGGTGTTTTTGGAGATATTATTGACTTTCTAATTATTGATAAGTGGTCGTAACCATATGAAAATATTGTAGATCTTGAAGATAGTTGTGGATCTAAATTTATTATTGACTATCTTATTTTTTGTACAAATAATAGTGGACTCTTGATAATAATTCAACACGGAATCCAAATCAGTCTTGTCTTATTGTCTAATAATTTATTTGCACAAATTGTGTAAAATTTTATTATCAATCCATAGTTCCTAACTTGTGAAATGCAAACACAGTATATGTAGAATTAAATCATTTGTAATATTGGTTGAAACAATGTATGCATAGGAGTGCAAGTGGGAGGGTTCCCTTGAGTTACTTGTGATAATATATTAAGGTTGATAAGCCATTGAGAAATAGTAGTAAATGCCAACTACATATATTGGAACTCTAAAGTGAACTTGTAAAATTCCCTTGCTAAGTTGAATGTAGAAAGCATCAAGGATGGTAGCTAAAGGTTAAGGAATATATTAGTTGGGATATGAATCCTAAATTGTATGAAGGATTTAGAGGGGAAATTCCCTTGAATCCTCTTGTGTTATCCATTATATTTCTATAGAATGTGAAAGATGAATTGTCACTAGTACAAAATGGCTAATTAGTTACTAAAAAAATGACTAAAATTTTCATATAAACGATCGTTTTTCAGTCAGTGACCAATAGTAGCTAATTTACAGTATCTTATAATGCGACCAACTTTTAGTTGTTTTTAGCTTAGTCATTAATTAGTTATCTCAATTTTATCATCTAGTAGTATATTTAGTCATAAAATTGGTCATTAATTTAGTCATTAATTTCCACAATTAACAACCAAATATACAACAAAATATATTACTATACGATTACCCGAGAAAACCAATTAATGACCAAAATGTTGGTCGTGTTATAAGATACTATAAAATAGATACTAATAGTCATATATATGCAAATTTTAGTCAATGTTTGAAACCAATTAATGACCAAATAAATATGACTAAATGTCGGTCGTGTTATAAGATACTGTAAATTAACTACTAATAGTCATATATATGCAAAATTTAGTCGTCATTTGTAATAAAAAATTTATCATTTGCAGTAGTCATTTATCATCTTTTGGTAGTTTCATATTCATTATATAAATGACTGATTTAGTAGTTTTTATTCATTTCATTAGTTTTCATTAATAATCATTATAAATGACTAATTTAGTCATATATTCATTTTATTTGTGTTCATCATTAATCAATATAAACTACTAATTTAGTAGTTTTAGATTGATTGTGTGTTCATTATTACTCAAAATAAATTAATGAGTATGATTTTGCGACT
>APFE031621773.1:46297-77896 GCA_000404065.3 Pinus taeda
AACACAAAGTTACATATGTTAATTACAATACTAAATAATATCAAGTACAAATATAAATAATTTCAACCACATAAATTTTATTTTATTAAATTTCAAGTATTACAATATGAGTTTCTGACTTAATATTGGTTGGACTACAATTTACACATGAAATAATGTTTTATCACTTCAAAAGCATTGCAAGTGAATTCACCAACTCATAAGACTTGACCATCAATCTCTATGTGTGCGTATTATGCAGGATATTGGCTCTAAGGGCATCACTAGACCGGTTCTCTTCTCTCTCTCTTTTTGCATTTGTCGCTCGAGTGTAAATGTTCTCCACTTTCTTCAATTCCTACTTCTTACCATCAATATTGAGTTTCTCTCCTGAAAATGAAAGAAGATACAATGCAGAGTATAACAAATGAAAGACGATGAATACTTGAATACAAACAAAAGTAGACTATAAAATATTTATACGACATATACCTCAACATCAACAATGTCAATGCCATTTCCCCCCATAAAGTAAGAAACTCGAACAAGTTTTCTTCACTTGGGCAATAATGGCCACTATGTGGCCAGATGACCTATATAAACAAAACAAATAAAATGTCACCATAGAAAAGAACACCTTAGTAACTTAGTGTTCAACCTTCAAATAAAACTTTGGTACAATCATGCCACATAAGTTTCACATTAAAAAGCTCGGGTTGTAGATAACTTGTTAAAAGAAATCATCTAAAGTGTGATGTCTCATCCTTGTTGTTTTATTCACAACATTTCATTCTCTAACACATGAACTTCGTCAATTATATAGACAACCTGTGTTCAAATAACAACATGAAAGTAAAAAAAATTAATAGTCATGATTTTAACACACAACAACTAAAAGGATTTCAATTAATGTCATGTAATACTAAACCCATCTTCAAGCTTTGGATGTTTTTTAAGTGGACATGATACCAAGTATTTTCAATTTCATAGTTAAAAGACAAATGAAAATCAAAAGAAACGTTCAATTTACAATCAAATAACAAAGAGAGGATATCCTAGAATGGACATTGCAATTATAAAAAAATTGTTTACTTATCCACCAATGTCTTGTCTAGCATTCCTAAAACATTTTCTTGCCCAAAACAACCATGAGGTGAAATAATAACAACATTAAAAACCATAGGAATCCCTACTACAAACATTTCCAAATTCGATGGCTCAGGTGCCTAAAAGATCTCAAACAACAAATGAATCATATACAAAGCATGCTTTGCATTGTCTCCCCATCCTTTTTCCAATCCCATTTCCTGTAACCTGCCCACACCAGACTCAAGTAAAAATCAAACGAAGGCATTGAATTTTTTATTTTATTTTATATCTATAAATTTTGAATCTAATTTGTTCTAGGCACATATTATTCATATTTAAAGCCTTCATGTCATGAGAAGGTATCAATCAAGTAGGACATCATAAAAATCGACCTTAATGAGGTCCTTAAACAATTCCTACAATGTCAATATTTTTCTTGTTGTGATATATTGGGTAGAAAAAATAACATATCTGCAAAAGAAAAATCCATATATTACTTGCGTTCAAACTCTATATATGGTGTATTCTTAGGAAACTTTTTAAGATGTTCCTCTGCCTTTACCAAAGAAGATTGTAGCTTGGTTAAACTCTGTATCCTGTCATTCAACATCAATTTCTACAAGATAAATGGCATACATTATTCTTTCCCATTTCTCAACATGCCACAAATGATAAATTGAAAGTCACATAAAACCAATAGCAAACCCTTTTTCTAACCAAAACAAACAAATGAATAGTGCCTCTAATAGAACTTGACACCTAAGAAATTACTCTGCCACGTGCTTAGGCTAAAGTTGAGATTCTTTGAACCATGTTTAGGTCATACTTAATGGGATATTCATATGTTTACCATGATGTAAATTTTGTGTTAAAAGCAATATATAAATCCAAATTATTATCAGTGAAATTCAAGTATAATTCAGAAGAAAAAAGGAAAAGAAATAATGTCATTGCAAGGTAGTGGAGAGAAACCATCACATATCCTTGTTAAAAGAAATAAGAAACAATAGAGAAAGGATTGGATGGATTCTTCCCTCATGTCAATACTTTTCCAAGGATGCTAGAATAAGATCGACAAAGAAATAGAAGCATAGGGAAGAAATCAGGATGGATAGATTACACACACCCAAATGTCACATCAACTTCTAAAAAAAGAGGGAAAAGAAGGTTGCGGGATTAGAGAGATCACTAACATCAAGAGCCTAGAAATCATGCCCAAAAAAATAAAAGTAATGTATCAAGCAACCACAAGACTAGTTAGTTGGTCACATTAAACTTTAGCTAAACACAGAAATTAAATTTCAGTGAAAACCCACAGCAAGCCACATTCTAATAGCATCCTTACAATGTCATTATGATGAACTACATTTTCGTATTATAATATTAGTAAGTTGTGTAAAGCCAAATAATCCACAACTATTATGTCAAACACAATATCTATTATAGTGCCCAAAATCCCTTGTATCAACTTCACTCTAACACAATATCAAGACGCAATTATCATCATGACCCTCTCAAGTAATGTAATAATGGCCTAAATGTCCATTAGAGTTAAATTTATAGATGTATTATGGTTAATTAATATAAAGTGGCCTAGTCATTAATAAAAGCCTATTATGATGGTTAATAAATAAAAATTACTATGTTCATTACGTAAGGTCCACTAATGGTGGATTAGTGCAGTGATAGGCAAAGTGGTTGTAACTAGGGATGGAGTACTCCTTATGTAATCAAAGAATGTTTATCTATCATGCTTTGGCACTCGTATTGGAGGTCATCCAATTTGAAGGGGTTGGGAGAGCTTGCCCTCACTTGATTAATGTGGACAACATAAATCCTTTGATGTCCAATTGTGTGTTCTTTCTATTCTTGTTATTATTATGCATTATCAATCTTAACAAGTAGTATCAAAGCAACACTTTAGGTAATGTGAAATCATTTTGTTTCGTTTTTTGTAGATTATCTTGTAGTGGCATTTATCCTTGCTTGGAGGCCATATTTCAATCACACCAAATGCCATTAGAAGTAAATTTGTGTCACCATTTCCAAAATGGGTTATAATTGCAATTATGAGCCATACTGAGAAAGTTACAACCATTTTAAGTTGCAGCCTCAAAACCATGGCCAAAAAAATGAGATCAATTAATTATTATATTGTGGCAAGACTTTAGCCTTTATTTTTGTTTATGAGCCTGATTGCAATCACACTAGTGTCATCTAAAGCAAAGTTTTGATGTCATTTTCAGATTGGGGTCATAGTAGAAATTTTAAGTAATATTAAGGAAGATATACCCTTAAAAAGTCAACTTTCTAGCTCTATAAATTTTGGTTGTCAAAATTGGAAACTATTCTCGTGGCTTGATTTTATCTCCACTTGTGAACCAAATTGAGGTCACCCCAATTCCATTTGAAGCAAAGCATTAATTCCATTTCTAATTTGGATTCATCGCAGTTATTCTAAGCAATATTAAAAGAGTTGCAACCATTTTATGTTGTTCCATTCAACCATAAAAGCCTAGTGGAAAAAGGAGATACATTGAATATCAATATATTATTCCCCCTCATTGATAAATATTTGGATTTATGGGAAACCTACATGGAAGAAACCCCTGAAGAAATCTTCTACAACCTATGAAGAGTGTAATCAAAATTCTTTAATAGAACTTGAATGAATGGTGAAGGAGAACCATGATAACTCAAGCATTGAAGTCATTCAAAGTGAAAAACTACTAGTCACTCACCCCATTACACAAAGTACATAAAGCATGTATTCTAAATTTTAGCAGTTGTGAGAAAAAAAAAATGAATTTTTGAAGTTAAGTTCAATAAAGGAATGTTATAAAAAAATACTACTTCCAATTCCACCTGTTATCATTTGAAGCTTTTGAAAAACAGAATTGGAGAACATCCTTGTTGACATGAGCCGAAAAACCACTTGACATGGTCAAAACCCTATTCACTGGAATTATGGTTACAATGGAAGCAATAAATGCCCTTTATCGAGGAACACTCAAGCTAGGAGGCCAAATACACTTTGAAAAATAAAGTTGTGTGTTTTACTTAGTGACTAAGTAATAGGACACCTCCAAATAGGCCTCATGTCTTGTATCCTAGTGTCAGACACCAATACATGAGGATACATGTTTAATACATTTTTCACATGTTCTATTCATAGGACACCTACCAAACACATGTATGACACATGCCCTAAACAGCAAGGAACATACTAAAAAAGATAAGATAGACAGTCATGGGAAAGAAGGAAATCACTTCATATCCTTTGGTGAGATTCCTAAGATTCCCAAGAAAAAAATTCATAGAGATAGCAAGGTCAATAGAAACATCATCAAATATTACCAACCTCAAGACTATCTTGGATTCTCCCATGTACCCTAGAATGAGCAAAAACTGCCCCAATTGCTCAGCTATAGACAAAGAAGTTGGGTGGGTGCAATCTCACATCTCATAATGCAAATAGAAGACTGGAAAATTGGAGGAAACTAATACAATGTTATCCAGGTCAATGGGGTACCTAAAGAAGAAGGCGAGGGAAGTAGAAATCTTGCAAAACATCAACCTCTGTTCACAAGGTGTGTAGCAGAAAAATAGGATAACTGAAACAAAGGAGAAATTGAGCTATTGAGGAGTTGAACCAATCCCTGATAGACCAGATTAGTGAGATAAAAGAGGGCCATGATAACCCCCCACATAATAGAGAGAGCAAAGTGAGTAGCATATGGAAAATCTAACAACCAAGAAATCATGATTTCTAATCATTAGACAAATCAATATGTCAGTCATTTCTAACATCTAATTTGTTTTCTATCTTAGCAAATGTTGGGATTTTGTATAAGGTTTTGCCTTCAGTTTTCCTATATCTTCATCTACAAGAATGATAGTCAAGTAGAAATGGGTTATGATTCCCATCTTGTAGTTTATAGTAAGAACTACAATAAGAACAATTGTAAGTTGTAGGCATGAATAATATCTATTACAAACAAAGATAACAGACATATTCATTTTGGAATTCAAGAAGGTGGTTTTCTATATAGAATTACCTTGGTATAATGAAATTAGAACTCAGAAATTGTTGGTGCTAGTATGGCAAAGAAAAAGGCAATGAAAGGGATTAGGTGAATATCATAACCATTGTGAATGAGTTGAGATCTTCATGTACATGAAATGGGCACAAGAGCCTGAAGAAAAGACTTAACGTGGAGAAAGGCATGATTTCATAGCTAGGAATTATGAGATAAAATACTAGCATATAGAAAGAGAAACCTCTATATTAGAATATCGAAAGGAAAACCTTCAAAGGATGCCTAGTGTTCCAATTAGACATATGAGTATTGGAAATGTGAGATGGACTCATAGAGGATAGTCGATTTGTGATCTCTGCCATAAAGTTGTAAGTATAGAACTTGAATGTCATGAAGTATAATATCCCTATGAGTTGTGTTGGAAAAGCTATGGTTCGAGCATTGAAGATTTTTTTCTTTTGATGTTTATTGATCATAGCAATGGATATGCAAAAATGATCATCCAATAGATGTGTGTTGGAGGGAAAATCGCCTTGTATATAATTTAATGTCAAGAAAGAAATTGATGTTGAAAATGCATTGAATGGGTTGAGATCCCTTGCAAAATATGTATAGGAATACATTGGCATTTTGTAATTCCGGTGTTAAATTGGTTTTCGTGAAAGTGTGGCATATTGTGCTCTCGCTGGACATTTCAGCTAATGGTTTTGATAACTCCAATTGTTGTTGGAATTTTGCAATATGAAAATGTGTGCAAAGACTTATAACCTCATTATTTGTGAATTGTGCAAGGGTTTCATTGAGTTCCTATGACTTTAATCAATGAAACTTTGGCTTCCTTTCAATTGTAGATAAATCTACCCATCCCACTCTTCTTATGGCTTTGGTGAACTATAGGATGGAAGTTTTCTCATCCTTGAATCATTTGAATATACTCTTGAGGTTTTTTGTTGTCTATGAAACTTTCATATGAGTAGAAAAAAAGTTTACATACTATAGGGGCATTGGATACCCTGATATTATTCTTTGTTTATAATAATCATAGAGAGGAATTTAAAAAATTGTCTTAAAACCTTCAAAAATATAAGTAAGCCTAGACCCAATATTACAAATGATAAAAAGAAAAGCTAATATGTACAGGAAAGAATAATAAAAAACTTTACAAAGCATTCTAGCTTCTTAAATAAATAACTCACCATCATTCTTGGATTATGTCTAAGAAATAGCAAACAGAACTAGAATTGAATGAACGCAGGGGTCTTCTTGTGGCTGACAATAGTACACTAACATTTTCTTCTAGTATCTCCCATATTCCTTCTACATTTAGAACTTGTTTTGATAAAGTGTTTGCTTCCATATTTTCCTCCGTTAAGATACGAGAGTAAGAAATGTCGTTGAAGATATATTCTGTCAACTTGACTTGATCAAACAAAGGTCTCAAACCTAAATTTTTGTATGCCAGTCAATCCATTAACCCAGTCTATAACCAATTTGGTTTTATCTAAGATCTAAATTATAGAGATGTCTTTCTCCATTGCCAGCTTCAGTAAAATTTCCAAAGCTTTCGACTCTGCCACATTGTTTGTACCTAACCCAAAGCCTTCATTGTCACATCATTTGTACTTAACCCAAGGCCTTCTTTGAATGTGATTTTATGAATTTCATTTATGTATATATCCCTTCCAACCCATCAGTCGCTAGGAGTTCCTTGACAGATTCCACCAAAAAATGCCCATGGGTGAGATTTTTCAATCGCTAGATTCCATACTTGATTTGGGTTTGTCTTGGCCTTACACCTGTTTCCATGATAGAGGAATTTAATTTGTTATTGGACATGAAATGGAGGTATTTCCTTCTCAAAACAATACTACAGACTATAGAGGCATTGGATACCCTGATATTATTCATTGTTTATCAAAATCATAGAGAGGCATTAAAAATATTTTCTTAAAACCTTCAAAAAATATAAGCAAGTCTGGACCCAATATTACAAATGATAAAAACAAAAAAACAATTGTACAGGAATGAACAACAACAATCTTTACAAAGCATTTTGGTTTCTTAAATAAAGAACTCATCAACATTCTTGAATTATGTCTGAGAAATAGAAAACAAAACCAGAGTTGAATGGGACACAGGGGTCTTCTTGTGGCTGACAATAGCACACTAACTTGTTCTTCCCATATCTCCCATATCTCTTCTACATTTAGAACTTGTTTTGATAAAGTGTCTGCTTCCATATTGTTCTCCCTCAAGATAGGGAGTAATAAATGTCATTGAAGATATGTTTTGTTAGCTTGATTTGATCAAACAAAGGTCTCAAACCTAAATTTTTGTATGTTAGTCAATCCATTAACCCAATCTATAACCAATTTGGTTTTATCTAGGATCTAAATTTTAGAGACGTCTTCCTCCATTGCCAGCTTTAGTAAAATTTCCAAAGCCTTCCACTCTGCCACATTGTTTGTACTTAACCCAAAGGCTTCACTACCACATCATTTGTACCTAACCCAAGACCTTCTTTGAATGCAATGTTATGAATTTAATTTATGTATATATCACTTCCAGCCCCACAGTTTCTAGGAGTTGCTCGATAAGTTCCGACAAAAATGGCCCATGGGTGCGATTTATCAATCTCCAGATTCCATACTTGTCTTTGCGTTTGTCTTGGCCTTGCACCTATTTCCATGATACAGGAATTTGATTTGTTCTTGGCCATGAAATGGAGGTATTTCCTTATCAAAAAAAGTTTACATACTATAGGGGCATTGGATACCTTGATATTATTCTCTATTTATCAAAATCAGAGATAGGCATTTAAAAAAATTGTCTTAAAACCTTCAAAAAATATAAGTAATCCTGGACCCAATATTACAAATGATAAAAATAAATAAATAAATAAATGTACAGGAAAGAACAGTAATAGTCTTTACAAAGCATTCCAGCTTCTTAAACAAAGAACTCATCAACATTCTTGAAATATGTCTGAGAAATAGAAAACAGAACCAGAGTTGAATGGGACGCAGGGGTCTTCTTGTGACTGACAATAGTACACTAACATGTTCTTCCAGTATCTCCCATATCCCTTCTACATTTAGAACTTGTTTTGATAAAGTATCTACTTCCATATTGTTCTCCCTCAAGATATGGGAGTAAGAAATTTCATTGAAGATATGTTCTGTCAGCGTGACTTGATCAAACAAAGGTATCAAACCTAAATTTTTGTATGCTAGTCAATCCATTAACCTAGTCTTAACCAATTTGGTTTTATCTAGGATCTAAAATTTAGAGATGTATTTCTCCTTTGCCATCTTCAGTAAAATTTCCAAAGTCTTCCACTCTGCCACATTGTTTGTACCTTTCCCAAAGCCTTCATTGTTGCATCGTTTGTTCCTAACCCAAGGCATTCTTTGAATGTGATATTATGGATTGCATTTATGTATACATCCCTTACAGCCCCACAGTTGCTAGGAGTTCCTTGATAGGTTCCACTGAAAAAGGCCCATGGGAGAGATTTATCAATCTCCAGATTCCATACTTGTCTTTGGGTTTGTCTTGGCCTTACATCTGTTACCATTATAAAGGAATTTGATTTGTTCTTGGACATGAAATGGAGGTATTTATTTCTCAAATATTTTAGCATTTCTTGCTAGCCAAATGGATCTTGTGGCATTTAGAGGCAGTGATCTATGTGCTTTGAGAGATCTTTCTTCGATTCGAGACCTCATACAATCTATAAAGGATGCTCCTTACCAAAATAACCCTATCCACCTTCTAATGGAAGAATAAGATTCCAAACCTCTTTTGAGAAAGTAAACTGTACCAAAAGATGGTCAATTGTTCCACTTCACAAATACAAATAGTACGCTTATTTGGTCCTTGTTGAGCCCTTTTTCAAAAGGCCCATGAGGTCAAGGATTTATTTAACAATGCTAACCACATGAATATTCTAGAATTCATTTGGGATTTTACATTTTAGACCCTCCAGTGCCACCATGTTTCTTTTGTTTCATCTACTTCTTACATGCATTGTATACCAGATGCGTTGTGAATTTACTTGAAGATGGGTTTTTGTTCCATGGCAAGGTGTTTTCTTGATTGTAAATCTAACAGAGCCCCACTCCAACCTTACAAAGGCCATGTCATTGATTTTCATCTCAATCTTCCAATCCCACATCCTTTGCACTCAACCAACCTTAGAACCAAAGAGTGATCACTGTTAGGTCTACTACATGAGAATCTGGCAAGTAGTTGTTGGTTGAAATTTTGGATACGCTAAGAGCTCCGAGATTTGATGCAAGAAGAGGATGTGGACATTTCCATGCATCATGTCCTTTGAATTTTTGAATCTTTCCAAATAAGGACAACATAAAAGAGTTCTAATGGTGAATTGGAATTAAGTCATGCACAATTGCATATAACAAATTGCTAGATTGAAGAACTAATATCATTGACTACCTTACCGAAGAACCCAGTTTGATCAGTTTGTTCCTTTGGCTAAGGATCCACATCCCATGTATAAGAGGTTTTGTCAATAAGAAAGGTGAAGAAAAAGTTATATATAGGGCATGTCATACTATGTTCTACTTGTGAGGTGAATTAATGACAGGTTATACTTTGATGTAGAAATTCAAGCCACGTCTTTGGAAGCTCATATTTTCAAGTTCCAATTGAATTTTATAATTTAAATTTTTCATTTCTATGTCAACATTTTATGTTCAGTAGGCTCTTAGATTTTATTTATGTAGTGAATGTGTATGCGTGCATTGGTGGTACACATCCAACATTATATGAGGTAGGTGATACAACTTACCTATCTTAAAGCACAAATCTAATGTAAATCATTGTATGCTATTTGATTTAGATTTTATTGTCACTTTTTTATTAAAAATGAAGCCCAGTGTTGGAAAACTACAAACAATTCTACAACTAAGAAATCATGTTTTTCCATGAGAAATATATTAAAATAGTTGAGCTCCTATGATTTACAAATATCTCAGATCATAGAAGCTTCAAATGAATGCCATGGGAGTCATGTTATGGCATATTGATGTTTTTTCTCGGGGGATTACTCTTTACACATTTTCCTGTCGTCCTCAAAAAATAAATAGTTCTTATATGATAGTGATGTCTTGAGTAATGAAATAGAATGTACTGATTACATCTGTGATTATGTGACTTAGTTACAAACTTACCCTCCCAGTTACAAGTAATATTGGCATACAACCCTACAAAAACTTAATGGATTTTTATTTATCACAGCTAGTGCATGGTTATATTAACTTAATTATTTTAAAAAGAAATCCTTCATAGTAGAACATATAAGAAGACTCATGAGGACTAATTTCCTATGAAGAATAGTGATCATACATAATTATGAGATAAAAAATTGAAATTAGATTTCTAACATTTATTTGCAATATCCAGTATCTTCAATTCTTGACCTTGGCTTCAATTTCCCATTCTCCCAATACTGATAACACAAGTAGTTTTTATAGTCCAATTCAGAATGACAATTCCAATTTCTATACATGGTGTCAAAGTGAACACACGCAGGAGAAGTTGTTTGAAAACAAGGTCAACACTGCCCTTTCTGAACATGGACATCCAGTTCATTCTGGGTAATAGACTGTAGGAAAATTGACACAAGGTATGATGGGGTTTGAACAAGTGTACAATTTTTGGAAAGACAAATTTAGCACAATCATCAGAATGGAGCATTCACGTACTGTACCCACTTGTTTTAGTTTTGAATATATATCAACTCTCTCTTTCCAAAAATATTTAGATTTAAAATCATATGGACATCCTTCTAACCAACTGCAAATATTAGTTGAATTAGCGGATCCTAAATCTGGACAAACAACATTTTATCCAACTATCTAAGACTGTTGATGTGCACTCTAGGAAGGATTGTGACAAATTTGTTCAAACCATGCATAATATATCAATGACATTACTTACCAGTCTTTGTTCATAAAATTTAAGGGATCTTGATATTCATAAAGACTTTTGTATAGAGTATAGCTCTTAACATATACAAAGAAGTCAATCTAAGAATGCACACCAACTACTGTTGTTGTCACTAGGTCAGTGGAAACCTCGCTCTCCACTCAAATTTGTTCAAATTTGGAGACAGATCTTCACTAAGAGCATCCTCTATCATAAGCATCTCAATAGCCTAGTTAAAAACATTACAACTAGCTGATTTTGTAACATTGGTCACTGGAATTCACTCCTAGTTGTAGCTCTCTTGCTGGGACAGTATAAGGCATTTTTCATGTCTGAAGCAATCTACAAGATGATCATTAGTCAGGCTTGCAACTTGCATGAAGGAGTATATGATTGTTGGGCCAATAAAGAGAAATTTTTTCTTCACTAGATCCTTGCTAAAGGTTTCTATTTTGGATGACTTCAGGAATGGTCCTTGCATACTTTTGTTTGTCCACAATGGGCTTTAAAGTCATGAAGTTCCATATGTATCTGTCAAATGAGCTGAATTCCCATTCAATATGAAAAGAGCCAAAATAAAACATGTCAAACTGTAGACCTCAGAGAAGGTTCAAACTTAGGAAAGATTGTTTAAGAAGCCAAACAAAATCAAGAAGAAGAAGAAAATATATTTCTGAATGCAAATTCTTTGAGAGAGATGAAATTTTATATGGAAAAAAGACAAACAACGTATCTAAATTTTAGTGCCCAAAATATGTAAGAAACCATGGTAGGCTAATGCATATGGGAGTTTATAGGGGAAAAGGAAAACACTGCAAAGAGGATGTCTAATGTCAGTGCCCAAAATATGTATGAAACTATTTTTTTATTAATTATTGAATTTATATTGCATTTAAATCTCATCAAATTCAGTCAACTTATAATCCAGAGCTCTATGTCCTCTAAGTTTGACTTTGGGTCATTAACATGGTGATGCCCTGTTTCAACCTCAAAACCACAGCCAAACAAACAAAATACTGCTAAATATTATGATCATTACCATAGTAAACCTAATGACTCTAAAAAATAATTTATTCTTTAGTGAATAAACATATTTCTTACCCCCATCCATTGTTATTCCCATGAATCATTGTTATTCCCATGAATATGTAAATACCCCTTCCATCCCCACAGTTGCTAGGAGTTCCTTGACAGGTTCCATTGAAAAAGGCCCATGGGTGAGATTTATCAATCTCCATATTCCATACTTGTCTTTCGGTTTGTCTTGGCCTTACACCTATTTCCATGATAGAGGAATTTGATTTGTTCTTGGACATGAAATGGATGTATTCCCTTCTAAATATGTTAGCATTTCTTTCTAACCAAATGGATCTTTGGGAATTTAGAGGCAATGATAGATGTGCTTTGAGAGATCCTTCTTCGATTAGAGACCTCATACAATCTAGCAAGGATGCTCCTTTCCAAAATAATCCTATCCACTTGTTAATGAAAGAATAATCTTCCAAACCTCTTTTGAGAAAGTAAACTGTAGCAAAAGATGGTCAATTGTTCCACTTCACACATACAAACAGTACACTTGTTTGGTCCTTGTTTGGCCCTTTTTCAAAAGGTGTCCAAGGTCAAGGATTTATTTAACAATGCTAACCACATGAACATTCTAGAATTCATTTGGGCTTTTACTTTTTATACCCTCCAGTGCCACCATGTTGCTTCTGTTTCATCTACTTCTTACATGCATTGTATACCAGACTTGTTGTGAACTTACCTGAAATGGGCTTTTGTTCCATGCCAAGGTGTTTTCTCGATTCTAAGTCTAACAGAGCCCTACTCCAACCTTACAAAGGCCTTTCCATTTCTTTGCATATCAAGATTCCAATCCCATAGCCTCTGCACTCAACCAACCTTACTGCCAAAGAGTGATCACTGTTAGGTCTACTACATTACCAAGTATTATTAAGTGTTGACGTTTGCTAATAGCTCACATTAGCTATAACGTAGCTACAAGGGTAACTTGTTACATGGCATATAGAAAAGGCCACACTAAAATAGTTGATGACTAATTTATTATCAAAATAATTTTTTCATATATTTCACATCTATTTCATATATCTCTTGTCTCTCTCGTTGAACAGGGCATTAGTAAGTTCTAATGACATTGCTAACCATTAAAACAATTCTTGTCACATCTTGAAGGCTATCTTCCACATATCCTTTGTCTTGTTTTAGATATGATTACAACCATACTTTAGGTTGACATTATTGAAGTACTTTCAATGCAAGTCATATCCTTCTAGACTTCTAGGGTTTGCAAATTTCATTGGCACCATTTGCTAGGCCTGTTAACGCTCCAGGAAACTCTCCTAGGTTGTAAATCAGAGATGCCTGGTAACATGTAATCTTCAATATTTTTCTCTGAACTATGGAATAAATGATGGTTTGGATCAAGTTAGATAACCATTTCAACTCTATTCTTACTCAAGACATGCATGAACACCCTTAACGACACAAGGCTTTAGACCACAAATTCCCAATAGTTTGTAGATTTAATGGATATATGGAGAATACTGACAGTACTAGTAGATTGCATACATGAGCATCTATGAATGGATAGCTACAGGTAGTAAAGAAGCTTGTGAATCTAATATATCAAAGAAAAGATAAGATGACAGTTATCTGGCCTTACACACACAGAAAACCTAAACAAACTGTGCGAGTACAACTGTAGAACATCATAAAGGGAATGGACATTGAACATCTAATGGAAAAAGAAGCTTATATTTCATAGGATGAAAATGAGAAGCTTGAATAAATAGAGGAGGAATAATCTCCAAAATTTGAACCTTTATTACATCTTACTAATAGCTATTTATAGCTTTTTTACAATGATCCTGAGCCTTTTGAGGCTTCAGGAGTCTTAATTTTCCTGATATGCACTATTCACTGATTTGATGCCTTCTAGGTAAGCATGGCTCGGCAGGTTTCCTCTTCTGACAGAGGGGTAGCTGTATTTAGATATTTTGAGCAGTTTCTACGCTGTCTAGGAGCTTTCTCGGGCTAGAGATGACCCATAATGTTTGTTAGGATGGTTGTTGTGTTGGAAGGACTATTGATGTGGTTGTTGCACTATTGGAGCTCCCTGAACTTGTTTGATTTGGCTATGTAGAGCGTTGTGGCTCCATGATTGCTGCTTGGGCTAGTTGGGCATGCTTTTTTGTGATGTAAATACCTCTCGGCCTCTATTTCTCTTCAAACTATTTAATAATGAGTGTTTTCTGTTTTACACAAAAACCATTGAAATGTTGTAAAATCCCTCCAATGTTTGTTCCTTTCGGACTTTAAAAGTCCTAAAAAATGATTTATTTACCATCGGGTCCGCCCTTCAAGTCGTTGTTGCCTATCACAGAGGCCCCGATCACTTTGTTCCCTTCGTATTTTTTCAATATGGCGAAAACCTTAAAAAACATGAAAAATCGGCATTTGTGGACTTGAAAACATATATATATTTCACCTCTAAAACACATCGGGTCCGGACTTCATCACTATCGGCGCTGCCAAGGTTCCTGTGTATTTCGTTACATAGCAAAATACATAGAAAATACATTAAAATTATCTTCCATGGATTTGCAAATATATCCATTTAACGCATATAATTACATCGAGTCGCACATATGCCTATGACTAGGCCTCGTCCCTACATTGGCACTGATAGTGATATTGCGATGCGATAAATCGCAATCGCAATTTGCTCGTTCCCCGGTCCTTTATGCAACAGCACATGTGCTTCCCACCGATGCGACCCACCGATCCGATCATCAACGATCACTGATCGGTGGTGCTATGTACCCGCCTTTCAACTGCCCCCTCTCTCCTACCGATATGCGATTGACCACTTAGATCTGGGCTGTTGATTGGCCAGATCTAACGGCTATTGTGTGATGCCCAGTTTAAGCCCGAGGTAATGGTTTTTCCATTGTTTTAGAGTGTTTTCAGCCTCCCGATATTGTATTTCCACCCTTGCAAGGGCTTTCCTCCCACGAACATTTCGACTTTGAACGATCCTTGAGAGGATTTTGAAGACTTTTGGGGCATACTTGGATCCTTTTTTGGACCGTTTGCCTACAAGGCTAACACTGGCTCCTTCTGGGGATGAAAGCCTCCCTATGAGGTTTCAAGAACTGCAGATCAATGCCTTTCCTGTAAAAACAAAATTAAATCTTCCTTCTAGTGTTCCATTGGGCATGGAGTATATTTTGTAATGAAATAGAAACTTGGAAAAACATATTTACAATAACAAGGCCTTAAAGCCTTAAACGAAATAAAGTTTCAAGAATTGCCCATTTACTGGGCTGCCAAAAGTATCTTCTCCTTCCAAACTATGCAAAATCAATGTATTGTTCTGCTGAGCTTGAGCGATGACAAAATGACCTGTCCATAAGGAGTCAAACTTGCCATGATTTCCTCTCTTTTCCTTAAATGCATCCCATTTAAGAACTCAATCACCAACTTGGAAATTGTCCACTTTTGCTTTCCTATCAAAGGTTTCTTTGATTTTCTTCTGATGAGCCTTTGACTTCTCAATCAGCTGCTCTCTGATCTATTGTAGTTCAACCAGGTTATTCATTCTTCTTACCATGTCATTTTCTTCATCTTGTTCTTCTTGCAAGAACTTAGCCACAGGGAGAATCAGCTGGATGGGGAAAACAACATCAACACCATAAACCAATTTAAATGGAAAATTCCCTATGGATTTTTTGATGGTAACTCGGTCAGCCCATAGAGAAAACTTCACCTTGGAATCCTAGCTCTTTTTGTTGTCCTCTAACAGCTTTTTGATTACCCTTACCAAGCTCTTGTTAGATGATTCTACCAGGCCATTGCCTTGAGGATAATATGAGGTAGAATTCACCACTTGAATGCCTTTGGATTCAGTCATGTCCATCAATTCTTTTTCCTTGAATGCTGCTACATTATCAGTGACTAGTTTGGTTGGGAAACCAAATCTAGTGAAAATATTATCATTCAAGAACTTTATGACAACTTGATGATTGACATTCTTAGTGGGTATAGCCTCAATCCACTTGGTAAAATAATCAGTGGCTCCTAAGATCCATTTGTGTTGGCCACTGGAATGTGCATTGATCTCACCTATAAAGTCCAAGCCCCACCGCTGGAAGGGACCATTGACATGTATTGGCTTTAACGGCGGAGATTTTAGCTGTTGTCTTGCTGCAAACCTCTGACATTTGTCACAAGCTTTTACAAAATAAAACACATCAGAGAACAAAAAAGGCCAATAATATCCATCCCTCAAGATTTTCTGAGTTGTGGTTTTCCAATAATTATGCCCTTCACAGATGCTAGAATGAAACTGGTGTATGACCTCCAGAGATTGTTCTTTATCTAGACACCTCAAGAGGATTCATGATGGGTCTTTCCAATAAAGCATATTTTTATTAATCTAGAATTTCGTTGATCTGAGTTTAATGGCACAAGCTTGACTTCAACTAAGTCCTGGAGGAACTTCTAGCTTTTGCAAAAAATGAACCATGCTGTAATACCATTGACATGTGACTAGATTTTCAGCCAAAGACTGATCCTGCTTTTACTCTTCTGTTTCTCCCTTTGCCTGCTCATACTCTGAATTTAGACCCATGCAATTTATATCTAACAAGCTGCGATTTTCTTCAGCCATAAGTTCAGCCAAACCTTGGCCTTTGACAAGCTTAGTGGGCTTCACCTCTATGTTAAACTCTATGAATTTTGCAATCCATTTAGCTCTCTTCCCATCAATATCTAGCTGAGTTAAGACATACTTTACTGAGGTTGAAGGTACATATACAACTACTTTGGAATGCATAATATAAATTATGAATGCCTTTAAAGACTTTATGAGAGCATAAGCTTTTTTTTCAATAAGGTCATACCTCAGTTCAGCATCCCTTAAAATTTTGCTGAAAAAGGCCACAGGGTGCTCTATGCCTTCATCATTTTTTTGCAATAGAACTACCGCAAGTGTATCATAAGAGGCAAAAGAGAAGATACAAAACTCCTTAGTGTAATCTGGGCTGATTAGAGTGGGAGCTTCCATGATAGCTTGCTTTATGGTTTCAAAAGAGCTTATTGAAGCATCTTTCCATTTTATTTTTGCTCCTTTATTCAACATGGAAGTGATGTGCTTTACAAGCTCTGCAAAGTTTTGGAATGAACCTCCTTACGAAATTAATCTTACCCAAGAAGGATTGAATGTCCCTTTTTGACCTTGCGATGGACAATGTCTGAATGGCTTGAACCCTGGTTGGATCAATCTTCACACCTTTAGCAGAAACAATATGTCCAAGAAGTTTGCCTTCTTCTAGAGCAAACTGTGACTTCTTTGGGTTCACTGAGATTCCAAACTGTCTGTACTTTATGAAAACCTTCTTTAAATGTTGTAAATCGTCTTTGTGGCTGCTATAGAAGACTGGTATGTCATCAAGAAAAATAAGGACAAACTTGTCATTTTCTCCCACAAAGACTATGTCCATGGCCCTCTGAAAAGTAGCCCCAACATTCATCAGTCCGAAAGGAATATTGGAGTACATGAAAGTGCCCCAAGGAGTAGTGAAGGTGGTCTTTTCCTGATCTTCGGGATGTATAGAAATCTAATTGTAACCTGAAAATCCATCTAAGAAAGACATGACACTAGCCCCTGAAACTCTTTGCAGCAAGTGTTCCATCTTGGGCAGTGGATAGTTATATTTTTTAGAGCACTTGTTCAGATTTCTAAAGTTGACGCAAAGCCTGATTTATCCACTTTTCTTTGTTACCACCACAAGGTTGGCTGTCCACTTTGAATACCTTAAGGGGACTATGATTTTGGTAGCCAACAACTTCTTGATTTCTTTCTCACTTAAAGGCAATAAGAGAGGGATGATAGGTCTTAATTTTTGCTTAAAAGGGATGGTGTTCTTTTCCAGTGGGATCTTATGTTGAATGATGTCTACATCATAGGTTTTAAGATGATTGTATTGCCAGGTACAAATGTCAGCGAATTGCTTCATGAGGGTGCAATAGTTAGAATTCTGGGTAGAGGACAAATGTGTGGATAGATTTATGTTTTTTGGATGGGCTGGGCTCCCTATATTATGTTTATGAACAACAAATTCATTTTCTATTTCAGCAAGCTTATATGGCACATCGTTTTGGTTGACAAGCTTCTCTAGAGGCACCAATCCTTTTGGTATGTGATTACTGGGTAGATGAATGATGCTTCCTCAGCCGATCTCACTTTTTAGCTTAGGCTGGCCGCATTCTCCCATGGCTTCATTTTCCTAATCGATGTGCACTTCAGAAAATTCCTCCATGACTTGCAAAAATCTATTAATTTCCTCATCGTCTTCAAAAACCCTCCAATATTTGACATTGTTAGGCAGAGACGGTCTGTATTTTACCTTAACTTTGCATGTCAATTTAGGAGGGAAAGGAGGAATAAACATGCTATCACAGATAGCGAGGGAGTCAGCAAGTTGGTTCTTCATTCTTGGAATATAAGAAACATTGAAATCATTAAAAGAATCCTTAAGCCTCCATACCTCATCTCTGTATGCTTTTAGCCTTGGATGCTTAGCTTGGAACATTTTATTTACCTACTGAATAATGAGGTCTGCATCTCCAAACACTTTCAGGCCTTTGATACCCATTTCTTTAGCAGCGCCGAAGCCCGGAATTAAAGCTTCATATTCTGCGATGTTGTTTGCGACCAGAAAGGTTAATTTGAAAGATAAATGAATGCATTCTTGTGTTGGGGACATAAGGACCACACCTGCCCCTGCAGCTTCTTTAGAGCAAGCCCCATCAAAAAACATATCCCAAATATGTGGGTTTTCTTCCTCAATGATTTGGCAAACTGGTTTCCTCAGGTGCGTGGAGGCCAACTGAGATTCATCAATATGAAGGATAAAAGCTCCAAAATTAGTGTCAATAGCATATATGGGATGATTGGTGGGATTATTTTCATCATTGATTATATAAGCCAACTGCACCTCTCTGTATAATATCTTTCTCTCACCTTTGAAAACTAGGACAATAGCATAGGATAGATCATTTTGTAATGATCCGCCTAATCTGTTGATCCAACCTCTGGAAAGTAACATGCCTAACTTCGGAGGTACATCGGCTACCACAATTTCCATCATCATGCTTTTCATAGGCAGCTGAGACAAAGTGATGGCTAGGTCCTTGATTAACCTTAGACATTTCACTTTTCTAGAGTCAAAAGAAAACGGGTCATGATACGGCTTAGTGGTATCAAGACCCAACTCATCCATGATAGCCTTGGGAATTAGATTATGGTTGGCTCCAGTGTCCAAAAGGAAGTTGTGAAGGATTTTATCATGAATAGTCAGAGAGACATAGAATGATGGGGAGTTGTCTTCAGAGTTTTCAATCATTGGGCTAAGGATAACAGCTGGCTTGTCATCTTGTAGATTTACATAGTCGGTAGAGGCTTGGATGGCTTTAGGTTCAAGGACCTCGAGGATAGATCTTTTGAAGGACTCATTCTTCACTAGTTCAATCAGAGGCATAGGTATTCTTAGCTTCTAAATTTCTGATTGAAAACTAAAAGGAGAAGGGGACTTGTCGAGGCCTCTTACCTCATAAGCTAGAGCTTTGAGGATGATGGGATCAACTGCTAGTTGTTTTTGCTTATTAGCTTGCAGTACTGTAGGGACAGCAGATCTTTGAACAGGAGTTTCCTTGGCATTATTTATCTTTGACCTTAAATTATATCTTTGCTGATCTACAGTTTGTAGAATAGCTTCACCATCCCATTCTTGGCTGATCTGGTCATTGCATAATGACTTTTCATATGCAGCTGAGGTCAAAAAGGAAGCACTACCTTTGTCTTCTAGACAATGGATTTTATCATCTTCTTCAAACTGTTCTTCTTCCATGACCACATTTTGAAAAGGAGCCTTCACCCTTTGGTCTTCATTTGCATTTTTGTTTCTTTGCAAAATCTGCAACTGCTCATTCGTTCTTCTATATGGATTTGGATTTGGATTTCTTGAGGCAAAGGTATTAGGCATTCTTCCTTTCCCTGGTTGCTACTCAACCTTCAATTTAGAGATTTCAGAGGCTAATGACTAGATAATTTTAGTCATTTTATCTATCTTAGGATCAGAGGATGATGAAGACTTGCCCCTCTGTCTTCTTCTATCAATATTTCCCTTGAGTTTCTCTACATCCATGATGTTTGATTCCACTTCCAAAGCTGCATCCTACATGTCAGCCAAAGTAGCACTTTGCTTCTCTCTCAACAGTAGGCAGAAGTAAGAATCAAAAGCACTGGCATAGGTGAGTTTAGCAGAGGTAGTAGTGGGTTTTACTTCAGCTGGAATCTTATTGTACATAAGGTTAACCCTTTTATTGAAATCAGACAGCAACTCACCATTTTCTCTTTTTAAGTTTCCAAACTCAGTGTGGTAGTAGAGGAGGTCCTTTTTATCCCCCCAATGTTTGAGAAATGCATCATCTAAAGCATCAATATCTACTATAGATCTTGGGGTTATTTCTCTGAACCATTTCCTAGCCTCTCCATCTAGGCTTTAGAGAAAGACTCTCATCCACATATCATCCTCACTAATGTCCAGATTATCAGCATAGCTATAGAATGACTCAAGATCTTCTTCAGCAGTAACACCTTCAATCCTAGTGAATTTAGGCCTATATTTCTGATATTCTCTAGTAGGCATGGCATTTAAAGGAGTGGGTAGTATTAGAGGCCCATACCTAGCAGCTATGATTCTTTCCATTTTGGTAGGTGCTTGTGGACCTGCCATAACTATGGTAGCTAAAAGAGTATTGGCAGTCTGAATGATAGAGGGATGAGGGGTGACTGACAGGACCAAAGGTGTTTGATGGGTAGGAGGTGACATTTCCTTTGGGCTTACAAAAAAAGGAGAACCTAATGAATAAGGATCTTTATGAATCTCTGAGAGTTTTTCTTCTCCGCAAGTATTAGATGCTATACTCTCAACATGTATTTGTTCTATTATAAGGCTTTCTTGTAGAGATATAGGAGATTTTTTAGGATTATCTAAACCTGATGCTCCTTTATGCAATACCTTTCTCTCTTTGATGACATTTTAAGGGTCAAGTACTGGATCAACTTGTAGCTTTTGAGGATTTCTCTGAGTATGCCTCATAGACTGAGCCAGAACTATGAAGTGGAGTTTCCAAGAGGTTTGACCTCCAGTAGAGTCGCTAGATAGATGATTACAACCATAAAAGTGCCCAAACTTTGTCTATCATCAAAGCTGGATCTATGTCATTTCCCAGGGAACCTGAGCTTCAGTTTCCTCTCCCTGGAAACGCCGCCAATTAATGTTAACACTCCAAGAAACTCTCCTAGGTTTTGAATCGGAGATGCATGGTAACATGTAATCTTCAATATTGTTCTCTGAACTATTGGAATAAATGATGGTTTGGTTCAAGTTAGATAACCATTTTAGCTCTATTCTTACTCAAGATGTGCATGAACACCCTTAACAACACAAGGCTTTAGACCACAAATGCCCAATAGTTTGTAGATTTAATGGATAGATGGAGAATACTGACAGTACCAGCAGATTGCATACATGAGAATATATGAATGGCTAGCTACAGGCAACAAATGAACTTGCTGACTATACTGGCAGATGCATATATAATAACACATATAAATGGCTAGCTACAGGCAGCAAAGAAGCTTGCTAATCTAATATATCGAAGCAAAGATAAGATGACAGTTATCTGGCCTTACACACATAGAAAACGTGAACAAACTTTTCAAGTGCAAGCATAGAATAGCATAAAGGGAATGGACATTGAGCATCTAATGGAAAAATAAGCTTATATTTCTTAGGATGAAGATGAGAAGCTTGAATAAACAGAGGAGGAATAATCTCCAAAATTTGAACCTTTATTACATCTTACTAGTAGCTATTTATAGCCTATTTACAATGATCCTAAGCCTTTTGAGGCTTTAGGGGTCTTAATCTACGTGATATGCATTGTTAACTGATTCAATGCCTTCTAGGTAAGCATGGCTCGGTAGTTTTCCTCTTCTGACAGAGGGGCAACTACATTTAGATATTTTAGGCAGTTGCTATGCTGTCTGGGAGCTTTCTTGGGCTAGTGATGCCCCATAATGTTTGTTAGGATGGCTTTTGTGATAGCAGGACTGTTGATGTGGTTGTTGCACTATTGGAGCTCCCTGAATTTGTTTGATTTGGTTGTGTGACACGCTATGGCTCCATGATTGCTACTCGGGCTAGTTGGGCATGCTTAGTTGTGCTATAGATGCCTCTCGGCCTTGATTTCTCTTCAAACTATTTAATAATGAGTGTTTTCTATTTTACATAGAAACCACTGTAATGTTGTAAACGCCCACCAAAGTTTGTTCCTTTCAAACTTTAAAAGTCCTAAAAAATGATTTATTTACCCATCGGGTCCACCCTTCGGGTCATTGTCGCCTACTGCAGATGGCCTTATCCCTTTGTTCCCCTCATATTTTGCAATATGGCGACAACCTTAAAAAAAATGAAAAATCGACCTTTGTGGACCTGAAAACATATATATATTTCACCTCTAAAACATATCAGGTCCGAACTTCATCGCTATCGGTGCTGCCAAGGTTCCTGTGTATTTCGTTACATAGAAAAATACACAGAAAATACATGAAAATGGCCTTCCATGGATTTGAAAATATATCCATTTAACCCATATAATTACATCGGGTCCGGCCCATCAGGTTGCACATATCCCTGTGACTAGGCCTCATCACTAGGTTGGTGCCGATAGCGATATTGTGATGCGACAAATCACAATCGCGAGTCACTCGTTCCCTGGTCCTTTATGCAACAATACATGTGCTTCCTGCCGATGCGACTTGCCAATCCGATCATTGATGATCACTGATCGGCGGTGTCATGCACCTGCCTTTCGACTGCCCCCTCTGTCCTGCCGATATGTGATTTTCCGCTTAGATCTGGGCTGTTGATTGGCCAAATCTAACGGCTATTGTGCGATGCCCAGTTTGAGCCCGTGGTAATGGTTTTTCCATGGTTTTAGAGTGTTTTGAGCCTCCCGATAGTGTATTTCTGCCCTTTCAAGGGCTTTCCTCCTGCAACCATCCCGACTTTGAATGATCCTTGAGAGGATTTTGAAGACTTTTGGGGCATACTTGGATCCTTTTTTGGACCGTTTGCGTACAAGGCTAACAAGGCCAACAAACTATCATGTGAAAATTATCCCATTATATTCATGGAACCAATCATTATTCCAAAAAAACAATTGACATTGATCCATTACAAGATGCCATCATATCATCTCAAACCTTTGAATATCATTGATCACATTGAGGAATCACTAGCTTATGAAGCTGATAAAAAAAGGCTTCAGGAAAATGTTGTCCTTTAGAGGCTTCATGCTATACCAATTGGAGTCCAAGTATGACACTATCATTAATGTTATCTGGGGCATTGAACTAGAAAATGGGGAAGCAATGGAGAAAGATACAAAGGCAGAGGAACCAACAGTGACAAATGATGTTGGTGTAATGGATCCAGAGGAAGAAGACCAGGACAGGGAACCAAGAAACACTTCAACAAATCAAATTGATGTGGATTCAGGTTGTTGTAGCAAAATCCTACAGAGCTAAAATGTAGAAGATTTTTCAAGTAAACTCCAACTAGGAACCAAGTGAAGATAAGTTTTGTTATCATTGTATATGAAAATGGTCTCAAGCACTTTCTAAATAACAACATATGTCCTTTCCACATCTACCTTGCCCTCTTTGCAAGATGCAGAGTACCTCAATAATACATAATTTTATTGCTCCAACATTTCAATTTCGCTATGTCTTAAAGTTGCCTGCAAAGAACTTTGCCTTGTCAGAAGCATACATTCTAGATTAAGGGTCTATTCTGAGCCTCTGTATGTTGTAGTTAGCAATAATCAGGCTTTGGGGCACTAGAAATAGCATGACAATATGCCAAGTAGTTGTTGGTTGTAATTTTGGATACACTGAGAGCTTCGAGCTCTGATGAAAGAAGAGGATGTGGACATTGCTATGCATCATGTCCTTGGAATTTTTTAATCTTTCCAAAGAAGGAAAACACAAAATAGTTCTACTGGTGAATTAGAATTAAGACATGCACAATTCCATATAACAAATTGATGGATTGAAGAACTAATATCAGTGGCTACCTTACCAAAGAACCAATATTCACGGGAATAACAATGGATTCATATCATTAACTAATCTACATGTGTTTTCAGGCTTGGCGAAATTCTTGGAGGGTTTTGACATTGATTTACATTGAGAATTTTCCATATTAATCATTGATCCGTCAAATTTTGTGACTAATTTGTGATTTCAGGCCTATTATCACTTGATTAAGGGTATTTGTTTGGCTAGGGATCACGTTCAAGCGTCAATCCTTCTCCTTTTTCCTAGTCACAGTCCTATTAGGAATTTCTAACCCTAGCCGCAGGCTCTTCCAAGGAATTTTGTGGTTGCATTTGAGTATAGTACTGACCCCTTGTGATTGCAAGAGAAACATGAGGATTTGGAAGGATCTTGGAACTTGTTTCAAGCCTATTCATTGTGATTAGGTTGCCCGTCTTGGTATATCAGCCTTTGATAATAGGCCAAAGGCCTTCAAGGCCTCAAATCCTCTTCATTTTGACCTATTTTCCCACTGTCATACTACTCGAGATCTGAAGCAATTATTTCCAGCCTCTAATCTCAAGAGAAACTCATAACAATATGCCTAAAAACACTCTTAAATCAACACATAAAACTCATAAGTGTTTGGCACTCATTCCTTACTATTTGGGTAACTAATATCAGTTATTGGAGGACTGATATCACTACCACAGTTGATTGATCCCAATTTGAAGAGGTATGATCTGATATAACAGTGGCATCTTAGTGGTATGGTACATATTGTGCATTAGCTCTTCCTTATTTGCATTTGATAATTTGTCTTGACTTATGTAGATTGATATATACTTGACAATAGCTATAGTGAGCCTATCTCTCTATTAATAGTGGTACATTGAAGGTATGGTGCAATATTTGGTAGGATAATCATTGGCATTTGGAAAACAGACTGATAGAAGGTTGGCATTTGCTTCTTGGTTTAGATTTGGTCAAGGATAACCGTTGCATTACTAACTAACCATCTCTCTGTCATCAGAGTGACAACCCCTACTCTAAGTGTTGCGCCTAATAGACCCTAAACATGAGAAATTACTTTAGTTACCAAAAGTAATTTATTTTTATAAGATAAAATGAGTTTAATATAATGAAATGCCACAGTTTTTTGCATTAGTGAATTAGATGAATCCCAACCATCAATGATATTGAGATCTAATCTCAACTGTTAATCACTTTGGAGATTAGGGTTAGTGATTCTTTCATATCTCAAGCTTAAAAAAGAAATGCTAGGCCAAGGGAGAAGAAACACGACACACAATGAGCACAAGACATTGAAAAAACAACATCTCAATGATTGGGAAAAGAAGGACTTCCATTCAAGTGTGTCGAGTCCAAGGAAGGTGCAAGGAGAAACAAGGGAGACAAATCCAAATCAACAGCAGATCACAACACAAATCTAACGCCTGATTAGTTGGATAAATCCAAGTTAATTGTTTTATATGTAATTTCCTCAGAGGGCCATTTTACCAGTAAGGAATTCCAAGTCATTTCTGAAGATTTAATGAAGAACTGATTTGATTCAACACAAAAATTGTATATGCATGTGTGTGATTGAGATTAGTTGATTTAATTTGCTCTCGTTGAATGTCTATGTTAAGATCCCAGTTGTGCTTTTATTCAATAGATCTATAATCTACTAGGAATTAAATAACCATATCATTGGGTTCAAAGGAAATTTAACATGGTATAAAATCAACTCCAAGGAACCAATATCATAATCATTGGGGTGTCAAGTTTATTCAAGCATCACAAGGGCCAAATTTGGCCAGTGACTTTATGAGTGAAAAAAAATGCAAGCATAGGGACATATGGATCATGTCCTTATGTTTCACACAACAGTTCATAAACAACTAAGTAAAAGTTAAACAAAACAAAAAAAGGTGGTTGCATTGGCCGCGCAAGGACTCACTACAAGCGTGAGGCAAAGTATTGTCGAAGGGCAAGGGAGTCGTTACCACTACAGGAGAATTGACTGACAAGGGAAGGCTAATAGGAGTCATGAGTAGGTTGTGCTACGCACGAGGGTTGTGACTAGTGACCAACTGACATCTCTTACAAGCCGCCAACCACCATCATTGTCAGGCCACTAGAAAGAAAGGAAAGTCATGCGGTGAGAGACAAACAGGCAACGTATTAGAACATGGGACATGGGTGTGACAAGAATCAAGTAAGAAAACATGTAACCACCATAGAAAACACAACTAGACATCATGTCAACGTGAGTAGTGGCAGCATGAGCACAGGTCACGAGGCGTGAAGGATAATCGTCGACAAAATAATAAAAGAAAAATTGAACAAGTGAGTAGGATAAAGCCATGTCTAAGGTTAAGGGAAGAAGAGGGGCATGAAGTGATCCGGATTTAAACAGGAACGCAACACAATATAGAAATAATCATATACACAAATATGCAGCGGAAATAATACTTCATTTCATTAATGGAAAATACTGAAATATGCTTACAACCAGAAATGGAAATAAACCAGCTAGGGCGATGGTAGCTTATCTCTGAGGAGAGATGTGGTGACTACATGCCTCTGAACTGTGTTACAATGAGGCTCGAAGGCCTATTTATTGTTGAGAAACAATGGGAAAACCCTTCACATTCCAAAACCTAACCCTGGAAGATGAAATGCCAAATTGTGGGCCCCGTTTTGGGTAAATTGGTATATCAATTTCCCGGGGTCGTAACTTTGGCATACGATCTCCGTTTGACACGTATGATAGCTCGTTAAAAAGATCTATCCGAGAACTACCACTTTGGGAAGGGAAACATCGGTCCATGGACCCATGTTGCTCCCAAATTTCCCAAGAAACGTCGTTTAGGGCCTTAAAACAGCTCCGGAAGTTCAGGACCCGAAAAAAACTGCTAAAAATAGTAAATTGTGCTACAATTACGGAAACTAAAAAACTGAAAGAGACAGTTGCGAGGGTCCAAATGGGATAGGTGGGTGGCCACCGACATCCACCTGGATCATGAAGGATAACTTCCAGCATCAACAGTTATCAAAGGACAGTGGGAAAAGGGCCAAAAAGGCCACAAGAGCCACAACCACTAAGGCAGGGCCGGCGTGGATGTGAGAACAACCAATGTAGGCAAGGAAAGAGAAACTTGCAACCATAGAATGCAGTCAATCACAAGCAAATGATACATATGAAACCTATTCATGCTATAGAGGATTGAGTCACGGATGCAAGGTGTTAGGATCGAGCCATGCTTACATGTACATGTAGTCACAAAGAACAAGCCATGGGAAAATTTTACCAAAAAGGTAAGAAATTTCATAACAAAGCCCTTCAAACATCTCTAATTTGAACCACCATCCATTCGATCATAGCCCTTTTTTACTCGCAAAGATGGAACCTACACCAGATGGATGTCAAGACCATTGAAGAGAGTGTAACTAGGTTCTGTCTTCATAATGACATGATCTTTGTAAACGATGTAATAAAAAGAAATAAATTATTTTTGTATGCCTTGCTACATGGGTTTCATGAGCAAGAAGTGTCACTAGGTGAAAGACTTCTTCTTGATGTCTTTAGGATTTATTTATATGTCAAAGATTCATGTCATGTGTATAGAAACTCTTCATGAGTTTATGTAAATGTAATCAAGTCCACAAAGTGTTGTAAAAGCCCTCCAAAGACCAAGCATAATCCTTCAACAAGTCTGCAAGCGAAAGCAATTAAAAGGTCTTCATGTTAGCTCCAATTATGAATTAATACATTAATGAAAGTCATGTTAGCTTGGGTAAGAGACACAACAATTCATGGGCTAACGTTGGCTCAAATATGAATAGACACTACTATAAATATCCACGAAGGGTGAGCGCAAATCACATAAGAAATATTGCAATTTGTCTTTGAATTTTCGGGTGATTAAGGAGCAAAAGATCCACATTTCGGTGGGATAGATCTAGGGTTTAGCTGCCTCCTCGGATGGGTATAAGGAGCAACAGAACTTAGGCTAATCTACTCTCAGCTTACCTATGGTTTAAAGGTGAATTTCTCAGATGGATAAAGCAGAGAAGACTGTGGATGTGAACACTCTATTAGCATACGTTCTGGGACAGACACACTCTTGGCATAAGAAAAATTCTTGTAATGAATCTCAGCATAATGCAAGCAACTCCATGTAGGAAGAATCAAATTTTGTTTTTGATAAAAGGAGTTTTATCTTATATCAACTCTCTCCACTACCTCTTCTCCGGATACTTTGGGAGATTGGCATACTGATAATGGTGCTTCAAGGCACTTCACTAGATTCAAGGAAGCTCTCTCTAATCTAAGAGAGAAGGAAACAACTTGGAGATTATTCTTGGAGACAATGCCACCTATCTCGTAAAGGGTGTAGGGAATGTTACTCTTCAACTGGATCACGGTAACTTGATTTATTTTCAAGAAGTTCTTTATGTACATGATCTCAAGAAGAACTTGGTGTCCATTTCATCAATGGAAGACAAAGGTTACAAGGTGCCATTCATCAATGGAAAGGTACGTGTTTGGAAAATAAATTTTAAATATGTCTTTACTCTTGGGTTTAGGGTTAGAATTTTGTATCAAGTTGCAGGAATTCTAGTGGGGGCCATGTCTTGCGACACATCCCTACCTGATGTGAGTCAGATGGTGACAAGGATGTCTGAAGAGCATAAAGGTATGTGTCCAAGATGTACCAAGGGAAAAATTATAAGGTGATGTTTTCCCTCAAGAAGTAGCAAGACCTATGATATAGAAAAACCCAAGGGGTTTGAGGTTGATGTCCAGGAACCTCATGTATACAGGTTAAAGAAATCTCTCTATGATTTGAAGCAAGCATCCCGGGCTTGGTTTGAGAGGATTGAAAACTATCTAATGAAGTTGAGATTTACTAGGAGTGAAGTTGATCCAAACCTTTGTTTTAAGGTTATGGATGATAGACCTCTCATATTGGTACTTTATGTGGATGACCTCTATATGACATATGAAGACCCTCTCATTTACAAACGTAAGAGGGAGTTGGATTCTAAATTTAGGATGATGGACTACAAGCCCATGACTACCCAGATGGAGCTTAACTTTAAGAAGTTATGTAGTAGTGCTGCCGGACCTAAGTTGAGAAATGCCTCCAAGTTTTGTCAACTCATTATAGCATTGATGTTCTTGGTGAACTCTCGTCTAGATATATTTTTTGCAGTCAGCATGTTGAGTATATATATGGTTGAGCCTCATCACACATATTGGATTAGTGCTAAGAATCTTCTAAGATATCTTCAAAAACCACAGTCTCTCATGGAATGAGATACACTACCGAAGATATGAGGCTGCATGACTATTTTGATGTTGATTAGGTAGGCAATGTGGGGCATCGCATGAGCACTTATGGGTGTTGGTTCTCTTTAGGTTATTTTTCAATATCTTGGATGAGCGGGAAGTAGAAGTTGGTTGCTTCGAGCACCACTAAGGCTGTATACATAGCTACAAGTATGACTGCGTGTGAATCTATCTGGTTGAGGAAGCTCTTCAGTGAGCTGTTTGGACATGTGTCGGATACCACCGTGATATTCTGTGACAAACAGAGTAGGATTCGATTGTTGAGGAATCCCATGTTCTATGATTTCTCCAATCATATAGACATCATGGACCACTTTATCTGGGATATGTTACAACGAGGAGAAATAAGGCTCCATCACATTGGGACTGATGTGCAAGTCACCAATATTCTGACGAAGCCCCTGGGAAAGGTCAAATTCTTGACTTTTCGAGAATGACTAGGAGTCATGGAGAGACCCTCTCTTGAGGGTCCTATATGATATGGAAATTGAACTTTGGGAGCTCTGAGGGGCTTGGGGGTACTTCTTGGAGCGATGAGAAACCATAGGGTGAGCGGTTCAGCCTTCCCCTAGTGGTCTTCTATGTAGGCAAGATGAGTTGTTCATCCTTCTCTTGCTAAGACACAATCATATGGTGAGTGGTTCAGCCTTCCCCTAGTGATTTTTTGTGTACAGGGTGAGTGGTTTAGCCTTCTCCTGGGATACCCCTGGTGACACGTAGACAGGATGAGTGGTTCATGCATCTCCTGCTGAGACATCCTACCCATGCAATCTGGGACTCTTGGGAAGTACCTCTCATCTGTGCAATGAGTAGGGAAATGAGGATAGGGACCATAGTGCTATCGATGGATGCATCATGTACTACTGTACTCCCTACGCTAGGATGATATTGATATGGATCAATTGGAACTGAATTCAAGTCAGTAAGAGTGGTATGAGACACTCTCTTCTTGGGACTGACTTCAGGTCAGTAGAGAATGGTATGATACATTCTTGACCACTTCTTCTTCTTCATAGTTTAGCAGAGCAGAGCAGAGGAGAGTAGTGTAGGGCATTGTATTGATGATAGAGATAGTATGGACTGGCAGATGTTTATTCAGTTCATTTTAACGTTTATCTTGAGTTATGTTTCGATTTTCAGGTCCTACTGTATGTGATCTCTCAAAACTACTTAGATGCAAACTACATGCCAAAGAATACCATTTCGTTCGATGAATTCTAACTATGAGAAGGTTAAGAATTTTTCGATCAAACAAAATGAACACGCGCAATCAAACAATCTAATGCAGCTAATGGCAAGGAAACGAAACTTTTCTTTTGAGAATACAAATCAATGAAATGTTCTTTTTCCCTTTTAGCTATTGAATGCAAAAGATACTAGTTTGATTTTCTTTTCATTGGCACAATGCACTTAAAATGATTTTGAGAGATAGCTGCACCAAGCAAAAGGAATAAAGGAATAATAAAGGTGATTATGCACAATTCACTTGAAAAGTGTGCAAATGTAATCTATGCACAAATGAGAATTCTAATTATGCATGTGTGATCTATGCAAGAGAATTCTCAAACACAAGATGATTCTAATGTAATCTAAGAACCAGTCAAGTGCAAATCAAGGAAATTGGGTGAGATTTCCAAAGATCAAAAAATAAAAACACTCAAAGGCGATTAACACTCATACCCAATTTAGCCCCCCCCGGCGAATGAGGGGGAAATTTTTTTGCAAAAACAAAAGCAAAAAGATGCAAAATTGTGAAGAAACTGAGACAAACCTTCAAGTAATGATCAAAGGAAATCAAATTAAGAATTTCTCAAAAGAGTAAATGCAAACAAGCTAGAAGTGAATCACTCGAAGCATAGAATACCAAACTTTCACAACCACTAGATGAGTGCGGAAAACAACCAAACAGTTGACTGGATCATCAAACCATAATTTCCCACAGAAGGCTCGACATGCAAAGCCACTAGGGCTAAGATATAAAATCG
>APFE031621773.1:78833-112643 GCA_000404065.3 Pinus taeda
AAGGCTATCTGGCCATGCTTCAGGCTCCGTCTAAAGTTTACAAATCAAACAACAAGCTAAACTCCCCAGTGGAGTCGCCAAATTGTTGAACTAGTAAATCCCCTATGCGGACAGAGGTGATCCCACTAGCCCAACACGGGTCTAGCAACAATCATACAATGCTAACACGCAGGTTCCTAATTGCAAATCAAATATCGATGATGATGGCCTACCTGGATTCCAACGCTAGTACTTGTAGAAGAATCGTCGCTCCCGTTCCTTTGCTCCAGCTGGTCATAATCCCCACGATCCTCGTGAACGAACACCTACACATGCAAAGAAAAACACAAATACAAGCATAAAATCCAATAGATGCAACTATATATCAGTCAGAAAAGATATAACTCAATCATCATTATAAAGACACATGAGTGGAACCATAATGATAATCGTCTATTAATGAGTAAAAGCAGAGAAAGATACAACCAAGGTTCTGACGTTGAACCTATTCTCTGACTGGGCGAGCAGCTAAATACGCCTTGCAAAAGACCTTCTCTCTCTCAGGATTCCGACAGCATAACCTCCCTATGCTTCACAATTCTTACTATCACTCTAGCATTACTTCAGCGCTCACAAAGACTCTAGCAAAACTAGCTTGTTTAATGCATGAGGACAATCATTTATAGATGGAGAAGGGAGGAAGACACAATGTACCAGGACGCCTATTGTGGATTGGCATTATCCCTGAAAAGCTACTCAACATAGTTGTCATGGATAAACAATGACTCTCGACCTCTATCTTGAGGATTTTTCCCTCAAAGAACTTCATGACAAGAGAGGAAAAAACATATGGGTGCGCGTTGGCCAAAAATCATTACCAAATTTAGGTGGTGCGAGTGTTGCTCTAAGACAGAGCACCAATGGGCGCGCCCTCTTTTGAGGATCTAAGTCATTGGCGCGGGTAAGACACTGTGTACCTGCGCCAATGGAAAAAGGGCACTTTTTAGGGATAATTTGCAAAAGGTGTCTTTAGGGAACATGAAGTACATACTTAGGGGAACATAATGCAAGTGTTTTTAGGTTATGTCACTGGTCACAGGTCCCGAAATGTGTCCTTCAATGTACGAAAACAAGGATAACCGGGACGGTGACCAACGGTGACAAATTACTGTGTAACAGAGATCACATAATATCTCAAGTGAGTGCACCCTATTAGTTGGTGATTTGCATAGCCACCGATGTGGAGATTCACGAAGTTTGTATGCAAGCAGCAAGTTGGCCTATTCATCAGAGCATCCATCTTCCTCATGAAGCATGGAAATAAATTCATGTAAGAACTCAGGCCAGACCACTTCACCTTCACCATCATACATGTAAGTGAACAAGTGATCGAAAAAATCCCTCGTGATGGTGGCATCTTTGTGGTTCGAAAAAAATCGCGGAGCAAGAAGAGTGCAAGAATCCATGAAAGATATGCAAAGGTTCAAAATAGGATGAGAGGACAGAGCTTTTCATCAGGCCCTCCATCTAGTGCCAGAAATGTTGACGGTGATGGACCTACCAACATGTTAGGGGATCTCCCCAGTAAGAAATCCCAATTAGACCTCAAACCGTTTGGTGTAGGAGTCCCAGCAGTGGGTCGTACGGTAATGCCTTGACCGTGATTTCACATAGAAGCAAGTAAGGTAACTCTATTGGTAGCAAGGGTGTGATAGCTGCAGTGAGCCAAGGAAGGTGCATGAGAGGTTCTAACACACGGGGGTTGAGATGAGTGCACCCCTTGGAAACCTGTGATAGCACACAGTTAAGAAGGGAACACACGAGAAAAGATGCATCACAACATGGAAGGCAAGTTAGCTAGCAATCCAAAGCGATGGTTAAACCAATAGGACATTTTAGAAAGATTCATACATACATACATATATAACTATACATGCATTCATAAGTAAACAGATACATATATCATTTAGAGTAAACCAGATAGCATAGAATACAATACAACATATGCATGAAACATGTTGGCTCTTGTTATATCAAGAAGTGTAAGTTCTAGTCATACAATACATCCATGTACAACTATTAGTTCTGATAGTGGAACGTTACAGCCACAACCGCCTGCTCCTCCAAAAAGATGTACTAGCTCTATGCAGTGGAGAAGCCAAGGCTTGTTACAATATTGTCCAAGCTCTCTCCAAGGTAGTCTTATTGGAAGCTTGGCTGGCCAAAAGCATTTACAATGAGTTATGAGGGACTATTTATAGCAAAGGGTGAGGTGACCCTTGACATTCCCATTTGTGACAGTTCATCTACCCTAATGACTCTTCATCTACTCTATGACTATTACATCCAACTATTGACACTTGACTTACACTTGACAATACGTTACGTTACAATGCACATGCACCCATGTGAGAAAACGGGCTTGAAAAAACCATGCTAGACATCACTATGACTTAGACAACCATGGAAGTCCAACTCCTCAACACCCTCATGATGATCAACAGTAACGTACTGATGCCAAGATCAGTAGTCTATGATGGTGTTCGTGTGTTCCAGGGTGACATCTTTCAGGAAGATGACTCTTGCCTCCATAGAATCCGGGTACACTGCTCGGGCTCCTCAGTCCAACTCGTCTGAAAGCATGCGCATCATTTTCTTTAATGCATCAGACCAACAACATACTTGTGCATGATATCTTAACTGATGGGTAAGTATGGGCAGGTGGAAATGCACATCAATTCGTCGAAGTACGAATCAAGCTCTACTTTGACCTGTGCCTTTGTCTTTGCCCGAGTGAGAGTCCCAATGGATGGGGTCGCATGTGCGTGCACTACAACATCCATTATCTTGAATACACATGCATGGGAAGCCTATATACTAGTGATGATCTACGAGAGATGTTCATAGTTTCGAATCCAACTCCGAATATGTGCCTTCAGCTCGACCGCACTGGCCTTCATCAACTTAGGCAAGTGAATCAGGGCTCCCTTGTATCTCATCGTCCATGTTTGCATGTAGTCAAAAACAGCATGTATGTTTGCCAAGATACGTCCTCTTTTAGCACATCGCTACTGCCATCCGTTGAGATGGACAACTGCCTTATGCACGATACCAAACTTGGAGTACAACACTCGCATAAGTGTGTCAAGGGAAAATAATTCGTCTAGTATTTCCTTCCTCAGTTCAGCTCGGGCGAACACTATCACCAACTCTCCTCCTTTCTTGGTTGTCTGAATTTCCTTAGCCATTCATTCATTTTCAGCTATCAGAAAGCGAACACTTGAGCTAGTGGCTTTAACATACACTCTGGTAGCATCGACCAAGGCTGCTAGATTTTTTCGCACGTCAGGCATAATCACTCATTCCTCAACTTGCGTAGGAGATGTATGATCATCCAGAGTCGACACTCTGTGAGACTGTACAACTCTATGTTGAGACTTGTCGAATGAGATGTTGTGCGTCTCTCCTTCCAGTTGATCATTGAGGATCTCAGTGCCTCCTTGGTCACTTAAGACTTTCTCATCTTCTGGATGTGGTGAAGTGGGTAAGTCGACCTCTTGGTGATGAGGGATAAGGTCGATGTCCTATTCCAATTCATGTTGTTCCATATCCATATCCAACTGCTGAATTTCTTTCTCTATCTCATAAGCGAAGTCCTGCTCCTGCAATGGTTCACCCTATCTTTTTGATGCCAACTGATCTGATGAGTCCACTACCTATACGAGTGTTGTTTCATCTGTTTGCACATGTTGTGCCCCCTGCTGTACTTGTTGCTCCTGCACTTCCCTCCCCTGTTTGCACAGCTCTTGTTCCTTGCGGAGTTGCTCCTTTAGCTCATGCAAATCCTTCTTTGTTTCCTCCATTCTTCTCTTCTCCTTCTGCCTTTGCACAATTCGCTTGTCACGTTGTTGCCTCTTTGCCTCTATAGACAAAGTTGCTTTCTCCACAAGTGGATATACTTAGAAATTGCAACTTTTCTCTTCCTCCATGTGATTGACAATCTCCTCTTTCCCTTGTCGCGCACTAGTATGCTTACTTTTGTTGTTGCTGCTACTTCTAGTGCTGGTGCTCTCCGGGATGTTGTTTCACATTACTTCACTAACCACTCCATAAAGAAGCCAACCTGTTCATTGGGTCTAGAGAAACTATAGCAATATCTCTATGGGTCCTCCTCTGCCCAATGAAATGCCCTGTGGATCTAGTTGAAATGACTCTCGTGCAGTGATATTTCACAAGACAATGTGGGTCATATAGATTGTAACTTTGAAGGTTGAATGTATACTTTTTCATTTGTTCTACTTCGAAATCTACTTGCTTGAAACTCTGGATATTGTATAACCCAATCCGCAACGAAAGAGCGGACCAAGGTGCATTCTTCTTCCATTGCAGTCTAGCTATCAATCCTGCTGAGATGTGATCTCCTACTTCCTGCATGACGAGTATGTCCAAGGAAAACTTCAATAGAACATGTGGAGGCTTCTCCGCGTTGAACATTTGTATGAAGTTGTCAGATGGTGAGGCATACCAATCAACAATGTCTATCAATGCCTCCATTTCTTCCTTCAACATGCAGGGTGGATCTTGCTCGAATATCATCTTGTAAACCAGGGTGACAAAATGATCGGACAGCTATGTGATAACTCCTCTGAAGCTACATTTAGATAACAACTTACAATAAGTGTTCATAGCAGTCTCCATCAATGACCATGCCCACTCCAAGCCCAGGAACTCTTGTTAGGCGCAAATTTCATTTGAGATGTAGGAAAACATGTAGACCTCTACTTTCATACCTTCGGGTGACTGTCGAGCCTTTGATACCTGTTCCTTCAGCTGATGAGCCAACATGTTGGACTAGTTACATGGTTTTCCTTCTCTGGCCAGTTGGTCCAACGTGATCACCCAACTCCGTGGGAAGGTTTCTGTGCTTTCTTGGCCATACAGTCAACATGAAAATATGACCAAGTATTGATATGCCTTCTGTAGTATCATTGTCTTGTAGATCTGGTTGGGTGTCATCCTGAATCTAGCCGGCTCCTTTACCTAGTTCTTCAAAATGTCTTTGGAGTTGGCACTGCTTCTACGTAAGCTGAAGGGAGTCTCCAAGATAGTCACGGGCTCTGAAATCTTATACATCTCATCTTAATCCTGTGCCCAGAATGTTTCAATCTTCGTCCCGCTAACACTGCTCAAAGTCATCATCTCGGGATCAGTGTGCGAGACAATCCAGCGTGTCATGTCCGCACATGGGAACACGGGGTATGTGCATGCAATCCGGTACAAGCCAAAATTGTGAATGTTCACATACACCTGGAGGTCTTCGAGGTCTTCCCTAAAAGTGCCTACAAATGCTTCATTAACCTCTTGCCATTTCAATGTGATGTCCTTGTCTAGAAACAACTTGGTATCTTCATAGATCGGTAGACGTGCGGACACCCGCTCAACTTCTGCTCTAGTTGCACTTCCCTTAGTGTCCTTTGATCCTACTCTTGATCCAAAATGGATCTTGTATCAAACCTTTAAGTCTAAGTCCTCATATATCTATCTAATCTATCTATATATATCTATATATATTAAGTTATATATATATATATATATATATATATATATATATATATATTTTATTATATATATATATATATATATATATATATACTATCAGAAAACACTATTGCAGAAGAAAAACACTAAGAATGGCGGAAAATAGAGCTCAGAAGAACATAAAATCTCATTGCACAGGAGTCGTCGAATCAGCCAGATCAACGGCCCAGATCAAGTCGGTGATATCACATCGGCAGAGAGGCCAGTGGAGTATATGAGAGGCGGCCCTAAGAGAAATGCAACTGTGATCGGTGACACAACGTGGACCGTTGATTGAGTGTGTATATCAACGACAGAGATTACATATCGCATCGCATATTTGCCAAAGGGAGGACTTACCACAAGCCAAAGGCTATGCGATATACGTGGACCCGAAAGGGTTTATAAATGAGGCTTTATGTTATTTGAGTTTTGAGGTAAATGGTATTTCAGGCAGGCTTCAGGCGGTAAGCAATATTGGAGAGGCTCCGCCCAATTCCATACACTGGCCGACACATAGCACGCTGCAGGAGAGAGAAAACCACTTTTTCGGGTGGGTAATCTCCATGCAAGTGGGCCACCCGAAATGGTTGTCAGTCGTTGGATTGGAAATCGTGGATCAACGGTGGAGATTGAGCGAACTACTTGATGTTTCGGGTTGGATGCGAACTGTTGGATCGAAGGCAGATCAACAGTGTGGAATACAAAGGGATTATGACCCGTAGCCAATGCGACTTGCGATTGCAATAGAGGTGAACCCAAGAGGATTATAGGGCAGACTTTATATTGTTTGAAGTCCAGCTTTGGTGTTTCGGTCGGATTTTCCACTATTTTAGAGTATTTCCTGTGTATTTCTCTGTGTAAATGGAGAATTTTATTCCCGGGGATTTCACCTGGGCCAGTGGCCCTTTCCGTTTGTAAACGAGTGGCCTCAATGCCTTGAGCGTTATTATTATGATTTTTTAACGCTCAGGAGGGAGAGGAAGGGACAACGTTTGGGAGCCAGAGAGCTTGAAATGGAGGTGAACAGACAACGTCGATAGGCTTAAGAGCCATCCAAGGAGACAGACAAATAGGGATCAAGAGAAAGCAGAATACATGGAGCAAGAGAAAGTAGAAGACAGGGAGCAACAAAAAGCAGAAGACAGAGAGCAAGAGGAAGCGGTTGTGTACTCTTGTAGACTTGAGGATTTCGAGTAAATCCCTGTTGTTCTTGTCACTATTGTATTGAGACTCTGTTTGAGCCCACACTTGTAATATTTTGCTCTTAAAGACATAATATAGAGGTTGACACTGAAAGCTTGGACCAGGAGACGCAGCCAAGGGGTTTGGTGAACTCCTTTATTATTTTGACTATGTCGATGTGTGTTTATTATGTTTTATAATTGTTCATTGTCTATATTATTCACAATATTTTCAATCTGTTGCACTAAATAATATAGGAATTCTTACACATGAGTCTATAATACCTTTTCTTCTTGATTTAATATCCATTTCGGATCAAGTGGTATCAAAGCATTTTGTTTTGTTAAGGTTAGACAAGCTTGTGCTGGATTTTGAATGCTAACTAGATTAAAGATCAGACTAGGAGAAGGAGAGATTTTTGAGGCTAATCCAGAGAATGGAAGAGTATATTCTCAAAGGAGAATAGCAGTAGAAGCTCCATTGGGACCAGAATCTCAATTTATAGAAAGTTTTAAGACACTCCAAGCCATGGTGGAATAGATGTATATGGAATTTAAGAAGGGTTGAGGTGAAAGCACTGCAATACCCAAACCAGAAAAAGAAGCAGAGGAACCTTTTCTAGTTGCCCCTCTAGAAGGCAAAGGGAAAGGGGAAATGCCTCCTCAACCATCTCCTCCATCATCATCTTCATCATCCTCATCATCTTCTTTGCATAACACTAGCTCTTCTAAGAAGTAGAAGAAAACCTCCTTAATCAAATAACATGTGAAGTTTGATTTGCCAATTTATGATGGATAACTCAATGCAGAAAAGCTAGATAATTGGATAAGACAAATTGATGTATATTACAGGGTATAGAATGTTGATTCAGAAAGGAAGTAGATTCAGCTGGCTAGCCTCGACTTGGAGGAATTGCAATAGTATGGTGGGAATGCAAAACACAAGTTGATATGCAAAAACATGGTAAAATCATTTCTACCTAGAATGAATTTGTTTCTGCCATCAAAAAGAAATTCTATCCTTTAGCTTACATGCAACAGGCAATGATGAGTTTGCAAACTCTTTGTCGGTTGAAGGGTCAAAGTGTACAAAGTTATACTCACCTGAGACTTTATTGAAGTATATAGGTGGTCTTCATAGCTATTTAAAGCATACTATTCTCATGTTTAATCCCACTAGCTTAGATGATGTATTAGTTCAAGCCACACATCTAGAAGCTAGAGGTAACAATGTAAACCTAGAGGTTGGGTGATCATCTAAATATTCTGTAAGAAAGAGTAAGGGAAAAAAGAAACCGAAATGGAAGGAGAGGAAAGAAAACACTATAAAGAAGGATAAACCTTCATGCACTCATTGCAAGAAAGAAGGACACGATGAGGCACATTGCTGGTCTTTACATCCAGAATGGAAACCTAAAAAGTTTGGTTGAAAGAAGAAAAAGAATGTTGCTGCTATTCAACGGGACTTGGGATCAGATTCAAGCGATGAAACAATAGTTACAGCCATAGGTATTAAATGTAGAGATTTTGAAGCATCCACAAGTAATTCTGCACAATTTGTTGATAATGAAAATAATGAGAGGAAAAGAAATGAGATTTTTCGTATTAGAGTAATTTCCAAACACAATAAGATTGATACTTTGGTTGATAGTGGATCACAAGTAAATTTGATTTCTGAAACAATTGTAAAGAAGTTGGGATTACAAAAAAAACCTCATGAGAAGCCATATCCATTAGGTTGGGTGTGTGATAAAACAAAGCTACAAGTAACGAGACAATGTAAACTTAGGTTTTCTATTGGATCAACATTTGCAGATGAGGTTGAATTAGATATAGTTCCATTGGTTATATGTGGTATTGTTTTGGGAAGTCCATACTTGTATGATAGGAAAGCTATTTTCTATAGAGCTAAGAATAAGTATCAACTCACTAAAAATGGAATAGAATACATTGTAAGAGCTCATAAACTCAAAGATAACTATTCTCTCATAAACTCAGGGTAGATGAAAAGAATTGTGAATTCAAGTAAGCAATTTTTACTAATGGTTTTAAAGGAAAAGGATCCTAAAAAATCCAATGCATTTGAAGGCTATGATTCTAAACAGAAAGTTGATTTAGTTAAAGTTGTTTCAAAATATGATGTTCTATTTCAAGAACCAAAAGGTCTGCCACCCAAACGAGAAATAGTACATGATATTTATTTGCAGCAAGATGCTCTATTACCTAACATTGGAATGTACAGGTTGTCAACTTTAGAGAATGCAGAGATAAAGAAGCAAGTACAGGGGTTGCTTGATAAAGGGTTTATACGACCAAGCACATCACCATGTGGATCTTCAATCATGCTAGTGAGAAAGAAAGATGGTTCGTGGAGAATGTGCATTGATTATAGAGAACTAAATAAAATAATGATCAAGAATCGTTATCCTCTTCCTCGTATTGATGATTTATTAGATCAATTGAAATAACTAGTTTACTTTTCTAAGTTAGACTTGCGAAGTGGTTATCATCAAGTCAGAGTGGCAGAACAGGATGCATGGAAGACTACTTTCAAGACAAAGCAAGGAATTTATGAATGGTTGGTTATGCCTTTTGGCTTAACTAATGATCCTGCTACATTTATGAGAGTTATGAATGATGTACTCAGACCATTTATTGATGACTTTGTAATTGTTTATTTAGATGACATTCTTGTTTTTAGTAAGACATGGGAAGACCATGCAAAGCCTGTAAATCAGACTTTAGATGTTTTAAAAAGAGAAAAACTCTATGTAAAACTGTCGAAATGTGAAATTGGCAGAACATATTTAAATTATTTGAGTTATATTGTAGGGGGTGGTGAATTGAAGATAGATCCCTCTAAGGTTGAAATCATTGTGAATTGGCCTAAACTGAAATCTGCTACATAGGTTAGGAGTTTCCTAGGGGTAACACAATACTGGATAAATTTTATTGCTAACTTTTCTTTGATTGCAGCTCCATTACATGCTTTAACAAGATTGAAACAGGTGTTTAAGTGGGGAGGCAAATAGAAGAAAGCATTCGACAGCTTAAAAGAGAAAATCAGTACAGCACCAATACTAGCACTACCAGATCTTCAACATCCATTTGAGATTGAGATAGATTCGAGTGATTATGCCATGGGAGGAGTGTTGATGCAACATGGAAAACCCATATGCTATCATTCTGAGACATTTTCTTCTGCAATAGTTAATTATCCCACATATGTTAAAGAATTGTATGCATTAGTGCAAAGTGTGAAAAAGGGAAACATTACCTAATGGGTAAAGAAACAATCATACATACAGATCATCAACCACTTCAATATTTGCACTCACAAACTAAATTGCAGTAATCAATACATTATAGGTGGATGGGTTTTCTACAACAATTTCATCATGACATCAGATATAAGAAAGGCATACACAATAAGGTTGCAGACATGTTATCAAGACCAATCATAAATGCATCTACTATAATTAAGCATAAATCAATAATGCATGAAAGTTACATTGAACAATATGCTCAATATGTAGATTTTAAAGATGTATATGCAACTTTAAGTCATGGAAAGCAAGTAGAAGAATTGGATTATTATGTAAACGACCAACTCTTATATCATTTGGGAAAGTTATCCATTCCACAAACTGAAAGAGTTAACATAATCCAAGAAGCACATACTTCTCTCATACTAGGTCATTTTGGTGTAAGTAAAATAGTTACACAATTCCAAAGGTTCTGTTATTGGCCAAGAATGCATGAGACAGTTTCTAGATATATCAAAGGATTTACAATGTGTTCTATAAGAAAGCCCAATAATAGGAAATTAGGCTTGTACACTCCACTTCCAATTCCTTCTCATCCTTGGGAAAGTGTTTCCATGGATTTTGTTGGGGGATTTCCAAAATCTAAGAAAATTCATGATTATTTGTATGTTGTTATGGATAGGTTCAGTAAAATGTGTATTTTGATACCATGTAACAAGCAGGTGACATCTAAATAAATAGCAAAGTTGTCATTTCAAAATGTATGGGTTCATTTTGGGTTACCTACTTCTATTGTATCTAATCGAGATTCTCGATTTGTTGGGAAGTTTTGGTCAAGTTTATGGGAGTTGATGGACACCAGGTTGAAGAAGAGCACAACATTTCATCCACAAACAGATGCTCAGACAGAAGTGGTCAACAGGACAGTGATCCAGTTGCTCAGAGGCTATTGCAACAAGCATACCAAGCTTTGGGATGAGCATTTGTGTTATGTATAGCATGCTTATAACCGTGCCAAGCACTCTTCTACTCAGAGATCTCCTTTTGAGACTTGTTTTGGTTTTATACCAAAGTCTCCCTTGGATTTTGTCTTTAGTAAAGACATAGCAGTTGATGGACACAGTGATGTGGACAAAGAAACCAAGTTCATTGAATAAATCCAAGAAATTCACCAGGCAGTACAGAAACAGTTGGAAAGAAGTCAAGCCAAGTACAAGGTAAGACATGACAAGCATCGAGCTGAACATATTTTTCAAGTTGGTGATCAAGTCTGGTTGTACATCAGCAAAGACAGAATGCAAGGTGAAGGTAAGAAGTTAAAACCAATAAGGTATGGACCTTTCAAGATACTTAAAAAAATTGGTGAAAATTCTTTTCGCCTTGATTTGCCAGCTTATATGCAGATCTATTCAGTCATTAATGCAGAAAACTTGAGATTGTATGAACCTTCATTGATTGAGGATCCTGAAGATCAAAGTCATTTTCCTTCTATTGGGGATTTGTTACCTAAGTATCTCAATGAGTTACAGGAGGACACAATTATGGATAGGAAGGTAAGAATTACACATCAAGGGGATGTTGAGTACCTGAGAGTGGGACTCAAAGGTTCAAATCCAAGCAAAGCATGATGGATAGAAGTTAGAGAGGTGAAGGAGTAGTATCATCACTTGACCAATACCTAAAAACAAATTTTGGTGGTCCAAAATCTTTTCAGTGGGAAGGCGTGATCCAAAATGGATCTTGTATCAAACCTCTAAGTCTAAGTCTTCATATCTATATATATATATATATTATATATATTATATATATATATATATATATAATATATATATCATCACTTGACCAATACCTAAAACCAAACTTTTTGGTGGTCCAAAATCTTTTCAGTGGGAAGGCGTGATCCAAAATGGATCTTGTATCAAACCTCTAAGTCTAAGTCTTCATATATATATATAGAGATATAGATATAGATATATATACTATCAGAAAACACTAACACAGAAGAAAAGCACTAATAATGGCAAAAAATAAAGATAAGCAGAACGAAAAGTCTCGTTGCACAGGATCCGTCGGATTGGCCAGATCAACGGCCCAGATCAAATCAGTGATATCACATCGGTGAAGAGGCCAGCGAAGTATATCGAAGGTGGCCCTAAGGGAAATGCGACTGTGATTGGTGATACAACATGGACCGTTGATCGGCGCGCAAATCAACGACAGAGATTACATATCGCATCACATATTTGCCAAAGGGAGGACTTACCGCAGGCCGAAGACTATGTAATATGCGCGTACCTGAAAGGGTTTATAAATGTGGCTTTATGTTATTTGAGTTTTGAGGTAAATGATAATTAGGGCAGGCTTTAGGTGGTAAACATTATTGGAGAGGCTCCACCCGATTCCATACACTGGCCAACACGTAGCACGCTGCAGGAGAGAGAAAACCGCTTTTTCGGGTTGGTAATCTTCGTGCAAGCGGGCCACCCGAAATGGTTGTTAGCCATTGGATTGGAGATCATGGATCAACGGTGGAGATTGAACAGACTACTTGATGTTTCAGGTTGGATGTCAACCATCGGATCGAAGGCAGATCAATGGTGTGGAATACAAAGGGATTATGACCCGTAGCCAATTCGACTTGTGATTGTGATCTAGGAAGACCCGAGAGGATTATAGGGTGGATTTTATATTGTTTGAGGTCCAGCTTTGGCATTTTGGTTGGATTTTCCACTGTTTTAGAGTATTTCCTGTGTATTTGTCTGTGTAAATAAACAAGTGTATTCCTGGGGATTTCACCCATGCCAGTGGCCCTTTCCTTTTATAAACGAGTGGCCTTAATGCCTTGAGAGTTATTATTATGATTATTTAACGCTCAGTAGGGAGAGGAAGGGATAGCAGTCGGGAGCCAGAGAGCCCGAAATGGAGGCGAACAGACAACACCGATAGGCTTAAAATCCATCCAAGGACAAAGATATAGAGGGAGCAAGAGAAAGCATAAGACATGGAGCAAGAGAAAGCAGAAGACAAGGAGCAAGAGAAAGCAGAAGACAGAGAGCAAGAGGAAGCGGTTGTGTACTCTTGTGGACTTGAGGATTTCGAGTGAATCCTTGTTGTTCTTGTCACTATTATGTTGAGACTCTATTTGAGCTCACACTTGTAATATTCTGCTCTTAAATACATAATATAGAGGTTGACACTAAAAGCTTGGACCAGGAGACGTAGCGAGGGGGTTTTGTGAACTCCTTCATTATTTTGATTGGGTTGATGTGTGTTTATTATGTTTTATAACTGTTCATTGTCTATAGTATTCACAATCTTTTCGATTCGTTGCACTAAATAATATAGGCATTCCTGCACATGAGTCTGTAATACCTTTTTTTCTTGATTTAGTATCCATTTTGGATCAACTCTCTTGGATGCCATTGATCCTGTACTGCTAAGAGGTGGATGAACACCTGAAAGATCTAGAGACAAAGCAACATCCATGGAAAAAAATATATCAGTGAAAACCAAAGCAAATTCGGGAATGATATAACACATACCTAGGGCTTGATAGGTAAATATTGCACAATTTCTTCTGGGAGGGTGGGAGACTGGCTACCAGAATTGCATAAAAAGAAATATGGGTTGTCTGCGGAGGCTGGTCAGTTGTTGGATTTGTGCAATGTGCAATCCAGGCTTACTGCTGACTGCTGGAATTACGTAATGTGCAATTCCAGCTGGCAATGGCTACATGCTCAGTGACTGCATTGCACAATTTTCTGGGCCAGCAATCACTGTCCCTCAGAAATGCACAAAGCAGTCTTGGATGATAGTTCCTAGGCATAAATGCGCATTTCTAGAGAGGAAGACAGAGCCTTCCTTCCCCAGATTTAGAAATGTTGTCTTGGTGAGGCAGATTCCGGGCCAAGGCTGTCGAGACCCCGTGATGGGCAACTGAAAGAAAATGTGAAAGTGAATGCATGGAGATACTGAGTGAAAACAAAAATGATTGATCATGCATGCAAACATTGAATGAAAGATTCAAATAATAGAACAACATGCATGTGGGTGAAGCGAGTCGCTAAATCGACGATCGTTCATGCAAAATAGTTTCATGCCTGCGACATCAGTGACATATCAATGAAAACAGAAATGGTGCTAGTACCAACTAGTGTGCATGTAAATGATAGCAAGAGTTCAAAGAAATCAAGCAAACAACACTCACAAAAGAGAAAACACAAAAGTGACAAATATGTTAAAAAAGACAAGTTGAGACCACTTACCCATGAATAGCTAAGCTGTATGTGTCGAAGAGTCTTTGATGTGCTTTGGGATGTCAGATCTCCAAGATAAATGTGAAAGAATGAGCTATGATGCGTCAAATAAATAATTTTGGGCTCATAACGCACATGCCACAAATCTAGGACAAAGTGACACTTGGAGGGGAGATTCTAAAATGAACTTTGCATGTAACCTTCGGCTAATAAAAATAGCTCCCTGGTTCAAGGGATGCTTTTTGCATGTTTCCTTTTGCTATTTTAGGAAAAATCAAGCCATGCATGCAAGTCAAGTTTCCTTGGTCCCGGGTGGAACTGGTCAACCCAACTGCACATGCAAGAGGTTGCTCAACTACTGAGAGAAAATGCACATTTCTGGATGGGATTTGGGCTGGCCACCTAGGAGGTTTGCACAATATCTGGGCAGAACAGTTGAATGCTACCCAGGATTGTGCAATTCCTAGGCTCAACAGCCCTGTTAAGAAGAATTGCGCAATTTTATGGATGAAGCTTGACTGGTAGAATTGCACAATTTTTGGAGGGAAGGCTGGCTGCCATCCAGAATAATTTAATTTCTTGAGTGAGCTACTCAGCCTGCAGCTGGACCAAGTCCAGAGAAACAAGCTATGAGGAGAATGCATCAAGCTTTGATAGACAGTCTGTCTTTTTGCAAGTAAATCACTGAAGCTTGTGTACTTGACGAAGCAATACAAGGTGTAGTGAAAGGTTGGTAGGGAGGCTCCAAAATTAAGCTAAGGAAAAATTTTGGAGGGTGGTTGTAGCCACTACAACACTTCGCGACACACTAGTAGAACTCCAGCTCTCTGAATGGACCTTGTTCGTGAAAAGCAAGTCTAACAGCTCAGGAAGTATTGTTGATTTCTCAGTTTGTCTTGGTATCGCACTAGCTTGATTGTAATATGTAACATATTCCAAGCTCTTGGTCGATTGACACACATTGCAAGCGAAGGAAACACATTTGTTTCGATTGGGGTTGAGGGGTATATTGGTGCACAAGTAGTATAGTCGTCAAAGTCTTAGTTTCATCTCTAGTGTTTCACTGCTACCAGTAAGCCTGGACAGTACCCCAGTGGAGTCACATAGGAACATAAGCATGGCTTCACTGCTAGTGAGCCTAGTCAGTACCCCGACGGAGTTACTTGCATCAATTTTTTGTGCAGGAAGCCTTTCTCTTCTTTTTCCTTATTCATTTTTCATTTTGAATTTTTTCACTTTTCATTTTTTTTTTCATTTTTTCATAACTGTGCATAACACTTATTCATTTCAGAGGTGGAAGAGGGATCCCAATTTATTGAGAGAAGAAGAGGTTGTTCCAGCAAAGAAGTAGTTTATTATATCTCTGATGTGCCAATTAAGGTTTTCCCCCTCACCTTACTCTACTTGATTGAGCTAACAGGGGTTAACCCAAAAACAACCGACTAGAGTAGGTGACACTAGTTAGCACACAAGCGTTGTGTTTTCACAAAGGTTCACTTCGAACAGTATGTATTTTCCATTGACGTATCATGGAATAAAAGTAACAAGTTTTTCATATAGAGGTGGGATGACAGATAACCAAGTAGTGATAGTTGTACAAGGCCTCTTGTACTTCACCCAACTTGTTTCAAGAGTCATACATGGTTTCATGTGAAACTAACCTACGAAGGAAGAAGAAAACAAACAAACAACAAATCAAACCAAGATTAGAAGCAAAAGTGAAAGCAAAGCTAGTAAGCAAACAAGCAAACAAACAAACAAACAAACAAAGCAAGTAAGAAAACAAGCATGCAAGCAAACTGGCTGAAATCAAACACTACTCCTACTCTTAAACTAAGGTGCATGGGCCTGTTCACATGAAGTGATATTTCCAATGCATCCACGAGCAACCTAGTCCGCGAACCAGCAAGGGAGAAAGATATAACAATGAATACAACCACACTTCATGTTTCAAGGTGCCCATGGGACATAAGTGAGTGAAGTGCATGATAAGAAGTCTATGGACTTATCACGGTTTTGTGTGACACTGTGTGCAACTTTGAAGTGTAAGCACACTCTTGACTGTGACATGTAAGCAAACGAAAGAAATAAAGACAACTTGTGTCGTGCACGTGTGCTGGCAATGTAGGATTCCTTCAATGCATGAGTGACAGGATCATGTAGTTCAAGTGGAGGAAGTATGATCTATGTGTGAGATTGATCTTTATTGCATACAGATGGGTGATGAGGAGCCTTGGGTGATTGATCAATTTCCTGATCGAAAGTGAAACCGACCTCCGGACAACGAGGGCCTGACATAACCATCAACTCAGGCTGAAGTGCCTCGATAGCCTAGAGTGTTTCAACTTCATCATCAGATAGGTCATCATAGACTGGTCGCTTCGAAAAATAAACTATCATAGAATCATGATCGTGATTGAATATGGGAGCAAATGGATCACGACAGCCACGATCAGAAAAATCAAATATTTCAATGGCTTCCTCATGATCTGATGAATCAAATAGAGGGGTAGATGAGAAGCGAACAAATTCATCCTCTATGTTTCTGGGAAAGGTAGATGAAAGATCAAGTGGATTTTCAATGAATAACTTATCCTCTCCATTGTCATATGATGGACTGACATCCGGTGTGTCCTATGAGTGATCAACAATGGGTTCATCCGTGGATGGAGAGACACATGTGAAATCATGGATGGCAAGTTCACCAAAGATGTCAGGAAGGAATAGAGGGGTTTCGAATGGAAGGGAGTCATCCTTTGCCAAGTTTTTATGCTCAAGCTCTCACTCATACTCTTTATGAATGACAGCACATGTTGGTTTTGCAACACCAACTCTGTCAGTGGCTTATTCCTCATTCACAACAAGTGTAGAGTCCAGAATGGAAGAACACAAGAGAGTATCATCCGAAGGAACAACCGAGTGGGAAGATGGAGGTTTTGAAACAAAATGCATATGAAAACTCAATGGAATTACAACCAAATTTGCATGAAAATTAAGCGAAGTGATGTTGGTAGGATTTGATAAGTGAAGTGTGTGAACTTGATCCTCAACATCACTCTGCAGTGGTGGAGCTGTTTGATGAGGGGATTTCGGAGAGTCACTTATGACAGTGACCTTATCTGTCTCAGATTGCGCAACTCCATCAATGAAGAATGTTGAGCTAGGCTTGATTTCAAAATTCTTCTTAGGACGAACAAATTTCTTGAAGCAATAATCAAATTGGTCCCAAAGATAGAAAAACTTCAGCTGGCTCTTCGGAGCTTGAAACGCAAATCACGGAAGCGCTGCTAAAAATCCATAGTCCATTCATGCGAAGCCTTCTATTGTTGTAACGATTTTTGGTCAAGATGTTCTAGATCAAAATGATAGAAAGTGTGTTCAATGAGATCACAGAAGCGCTCAAGTGAGTGCACGCTATCAGACGGTAAGCTACACAACCACCAATGTGGAGATTCACAGAGTGTGTATGCAAGTAGAAAGTTGGCCTATTCGTCAAAGCATCCATCTTCCTCATGAAGCATGGAAAGAAATTCATGTAAGAACTCAGGCCATGCCACTTTGCCTTCACCAGCATACGTGTAAGTGGACAAGTGATCTAAAAACTCCCTCATGATGGTGACATCTTCATGATTCGAAAAACATCGCAGAGGGAGAAGAGTGCAAGAATCCATGAAAGAAATCCAAAGGTTCAAAACAAGATGAGAGGACACATCTTGTCATCTAGCCCTCCTTCTAGCACCAAAAATGTTGATGGTGCTGGACCTACCAACATGTCAGGGGATCTCCCCGGTAAGAAATCCCAATTAGACCTCATATCGTTTGGTGTAGGAGTCCCAGCAGTAGGTCATACGATAATGCCTTGACCACGATTTCGCACAGAGGAAAGTAAGGTAACTCTGTTGGTAGCAAGAGCAAGGGTGTGACAGTTGTAGTGAGCCAAGGAAGGTGAATGAGAGGTTCTAACACATGGGGGATGAGATGAGTGCGGCCCTTGGAAACCTGTGATAGCACGCAATTAAGAAGGGAAAACACAAGAAAATATGCATCACAAAATGGAAGGCAAGTTAGCTAGCAATCCAAAGTGATGGTTAAACCAACAACACATTTCAGAAAGATTCATACATACATACACAGATTGTTATACATGCATGCCTAAGTAAACAAATACATATATCATTTAGAGTTATCCAGATAGCATAGAGTACAACACAACATATGCATGAAACATACTGGCTCTTCTTATATTAAGAAGTGTAAGTTCTAGTCATACAATACATCCATGTCCAACCACTACTTCCAACAGTCGAACTTTAAATCCACAACCGCCTACTCCTCCAAAGAGATGTACTAGCTCTGCACAGTGGAGAAGCCAAGGCTCATTACAATACTATCCAAGCTCTCTCCAAGGTAGTCTTATCAGAAGCTTAGCTAACCAAAAGACTTTAAAATGAGTTATGAGGGACTATTTATAGCAAAGGATGGGGCGATCCTTGACATTCCCCTTTGTGACAGTTCATCTACCCTCATGACACTTCATCTACTCTATGACTGTTACATCCAACTATCGACACTTGACTTACACTTGACAAGACATTACATTACAATGCACATGCAGCCATGTGAGACAAACTGGCTTGAGCAAGCCATGCTAGACATCACTATGACTTAGACAACCGTGGAAGTTCAACTCCTCAACATCCTCATGATGATCAACAGTAATGTACTGATGCCAAGATCGGCAGTCCACGACGGTGTTCGTGTGCTCCAAGGTGACATCTTTTTGAAACCTGACTCTTGCCTCCATAGAATCCGGGTACACTGCTCGGGCTCCTTCGTACAACTTGTCTGAAAGCATGCGCATCATTGTATTTAATGTGGCCAGACCAACAACATACTTGTGCATGATGTCTGCACTAATGGGAAAATCTGGGCTGGTGGAAATGCACATCAATTCGTCAAAGTACAAGTCAATCTCTAGTCAGACTTGTGCCTTTGTCTTTGCCTTGGTCCCAATAGATGGGATCGCATGTGTGCACACCACAACATCCATACTCTTGAATACACGTGCATGGGAAGCCTATATACTAGTGATGAGTTGCAGTAGCTCTTCATAGTTCCGGATCTAGCTCTGAATATGTGACTTTAGCTCGATCACACTGACCTTCATCATCTTAGGCAAGTGAAGTGGGCCTCCCTTGTATCTCATCATCCATGTTTACATGTAGTCAACATCAACATGCAAGTTTGCCAAGATATGTGCTCTTCTAGCACATCGCTGCTGCCATCTATTGAGATGGATGACTTCCTTATGCACAGTACCAAACTTGGAGTACAACACTCACATAACCGTGTCAAGGGAAAATACTTCCTCTAGTCATGCCTTCTTCAGTTCAGCTTAAGCAGACGCTGTCATCAACTCTCCTCCTTGCTTGGTTGTCTGAAGTTCCTTAGCCATTCGCTCATTTTCAGCTATCAAAAAGTGAACACTTGACCTAGTGGCTTCAGGCATACAATCTGGTAACATCGGCCAAGGTTGTTGGATGTTTGCACATGTCAGGAATGATCACTCGTTCCTTGACTTGCACAGGAGATGCATGATCATCCAGAGTTGACACTCTGCGCGACTGCACAAATCTATGTTGAGACTTGTCGAATGGGATGTTGTGCATCTCTCCTTCAGGTTGATCACGAAGGATCTCAGTGCCTTCTTGGTCACTTGAGACTTCCACATCTTCTAGATGTGGCTAAGAGGGTAAGTTGACCTCTTGGTGATGAGGCATAAGGTCGATGTCCTGTTCCAATTCTTGTTTCTCCATATCAGTATCCAACTGTTGAAGTTCTTACTCCATCTCACCAACGAAGTCCTGCTCCTTCGATGGTTCACCCTATCTTCCTGATGACAGCTAATATGATGATTCCACTACTTGTACTAGCGTTGTTTCATTTGTTTGCACATGTTGCACCCCCTGCTGTACCTGTTGTTGTTGCGCTTCACTCTCTTGTTTTGCTGCTTTTGTTCCTTCTGGAGTTGCTCCTTCAGCTCATGCAACTCCTTCTCTGTTTCCTTTATTCTTCTCTTCTCCTTCTACCTTTTCACAATTCACTTGTCACATTGTTCCCTCTTTGCCTCTATAGCCAAAGTTTCTTTCTCCACAAGTGGATATGCTCGGAACTTGCAACTTTTATCTTCCTCCATGCAATCAATAATCTTACTCTTGCCTTGTCGCACACTGGTATGCTTACTTCTACTGCTGCTACTACTTCTGGTGTTGGTGCTCTCTAGGATGCTGCTTCACATTACTTCGATAACCACACCACAATGAAGCCCACCTGTTGATTGGGTCTGGAGAAACTGTAGCAATATCTCCATGGGTCCTCCTCCGCCCAATGAAATTCCCTGTGGATCCAATTGCACTGTCTCTCATGCAGTGATATTTCACAAGACAATGTGGGTCATACGGATTGTAACTTCGAAGGTCGAATGGATACTTATTCATTTGTTCTACTTCGACATCCACTTGCTTGAAATTCCATATCTAGTATAACCCAATCCTCAACGGAAGAGCGAGGCAAGGTGCCTTCTTCTTTTAGTGCAGTATAGCTATCAATCCTGCCGAGATGTGATATGATACTTCCTGCATGACGATTATGTCTAAGGCAAACATCGGTAGAACATGCAGAGACTTCTCAATGCTAAACATATGTATGAATGTGTTAGACGGTGAGGCATACCAATCAACAATGTCTATCAGTGCCTCCATTGATGCCTTCGACATGCGGGTGGATCCTGTTCGAATATCATCTTGTAAACCAGGGTGACAAAATCTTCAAACAGTCGTGTGATAACTCCTCTGAAGCTACATTTGGACAAAAACTTACAATAAGTGTTCACAGCAGTCTCTGCCGGTGACCATGCCCACTCCAAGCTCGGGAACTCCTATCGGTCACAGATTGCATCTAAGACGTAGGTGGACATGTAGACCTCTACTTGCATACCTTCGAGTGACTTTCAAGCCTTCGTTACCTGTTCCTTCAGCTGATGATCCAACATGTTGTACCAGTTACATGGTTTTCCTTCTCTGGCTAGTTGGTCCAACGCGATCACCAAACTCTATGGGAAGGTTTCCGTGCTTTCTTCACCATACAGTTGACATGAAAATATGATAAATTATTGATATGCCTTCCATAGTATCTTCGTCTTGTAGATCTGGTTGGGTGTCATCCTGAATCTAGCCGGCTCCTTTACCTAGTTCTTCAAAATGTCTCTGGATTTGGCACTACTACTGGGTAATATGAAGGGAGTCTCCATGATAGTCATGGGCTCTGACACCTGATACATATCATCATAATCCCGTGCCCAAAAGGTTGCAATATTTTTCCCACTGACACTGCTCAAATTCATCGTCTCGGGATCATTATGTGAGACGTTCTAGTGTATCATGTCCGCACATGGGAACGCGGGGTATATGAATGCAATCTGGTACAAGCTAGACTTGTGAATGTTCACATACACCTACCAGTCTTCGAGATATTCCCTAAAGGTGCCTGCCAATGCTTCATTGACCTCTTGCTATTTCAACTTTATGTCCTTGTCTAGAAACAACTTGGTATCATCATAGATCGGTGAACGTGCGGACACTTGCTCAACTGCTACTCCAGATGCACTTCTGTTAGTGTCCTTTGATCCTGCTCTCTTGGAGGCCATTGATCCTATATTTCTAAGAGGTGGATGAACACCTAAAAGATCTGGAGACAAAGTGACATGCATGGCAAAAAATCTGTCAGCAAAAACCAAAGCAAATTTGTGAATGACGTAACACATACCTGGGATTGATAGGAAAAGATTATGCAGTTTCTTTTGGGAGGCTGGAAGAATGGCTGCCAGACTTGTGCAAAAACTAGTTTGGGCTATCCAGGGAGGCTGACTGGTTGTTGGATTTTCATAATGCACAATCTAGGCTGACTGCTAACTTCTGGAATTGCGCAATGCACAATTCTAGCAGGCAATGATTGCAGGCTCAGTGACTGCATTGCGCAATTTTTCTGGGCCAGCAATCCTTATCCCTCAAAAATGTGCAAAGCAGTCATGGAGGATAGTTCATAGGTAGAAATGCATATTTCTAGAGAGGAAGACAAAGCCTTCCTTCCTCGAATTGCACAACGTTTTCTTGGTGAGGTAGAGTTCGAGCCAAGACTACCCAAACCTGCCAACGGGAAACTGAAAGCAAATGTGAAAGCGAATGCATGGCGATACTAAGTGAAAGTATAAGTGATTGATCGTGCATGTAAACATTGAAAGAAATATTCATAAAACAAAACAACATGGATGTGGGTGAAGCAAGTCACTGAATCGGCGACCTTTCGTGCAAAACAGTTTCATGCATGTGATAGTAGTGAGCTAGCAACGAAAATTGAAACGGTGCTAGTACAAGCTAGTGTGCATGTAAATGACAACAAGCATTCAAATAAATCAATCAAACAACACTCGCACAAGAGAAAACACAAAAAGCGACAAAAATGCTGAAAAAGACAAGTTGAGACCACTTACCCGTGAATAGCTAAGATGGATGTGTTGAAGAGTCTTGGATGTGTTGTGGGATGTCAGAGCTCCAATATCGATGTGAAAGAATGAGCTTTGATGCATCGAATAAATAATTTTGGGCTCATGACGTGCATGCCAGAAATCTAGGAAAAAGTGACACTTGGAGAGAAGATTCTATAACGAACTTTGCATGTAACCTGTAGCTGCTAAAAATAGCTCCTTGATTCAAGGGATGCTTTTTTGCATGTTTCTGTTTACTATTCCAAGAAAAAGAAAGCCATGCATGCAAGTCAAGTTTCCTTGGTCTCAGGTGGATCTGGTCAACCTAACTGTACATGCAAGAGGCTGCTCAACTGTTGGGAGAAAACGCACATTTCTAGATGGGAGCTAGGCTGGCTGCCAAGGAGGTTCGTGCAATTTCTCAGCAGAGTAATTGACTGCTGCCCAAGATTGTGTACTTCCTAGGTTGACAAGCCCTGCTGGGAAGAATTGCGCAATTTTCTGGATGAAGCCTGACTGGCATAATTGCGCAATTATGGAGCCCAACAGGCTGCTAGACAAGATTGCACAATATCTGAAGGGAAGGATGGTTGCCCTCTAGAATTGCGCAATTTCTTGAGGGAGTTTCTTAGCCTACAGCTGGACCAAGTTCAGAGGAACAACCTATGAGGGGAATGCATCAAGCTTTCATAGATAGGCTATCTTTCTGCAAGAAAATCACTGAATCTTCTATACTTGACGAAACAAGACAATGTGTTATGAAAGGTTGGTAGGGAGGCTCCAAAACGAAGCTAAGGAAAAATTTTGGAGGGTGGTTGTAGCCGTTACAATAGGTTCTAGATTCCCTGTATATTATTGTATTGCTGAGTGGCTAGTTGCTGGAGATGGAGGTCCTTTGGAGTCCCTATTTTAGATGATAGTTGGTGTTTCAATCTTTTGAGCAAGCCCCCTAGTCTTTGGAATCTAGCTTGGGGGTGATAGCTGCAAGTGAGGTTTGGCTACAACTATCTATGGTTGGGTGGAGAGTCCTTGTCCCATACTCAGATGCCCATAATAGATAAGAAAAGTGTTCCTTCTTATACCTACAACTTTAATCAATGAATCTCACTTTTATAGTTGAATGATGACTACAATAGCCGAAGAATTCCCATGATCATTCTATTTACATCCCACCGCAATTTGTTATGGAAAGAGGAAACTATGGTTAAAGAAATTGATATATGTTTCGACTATTAAATTTAAGTTGCATTGAATGGCTTGAAACATGCATAATTTACAGTAATAATTTGAAGGGAGGGAAACCCTGTTGAATGGTTCTTGTGACTGTGATTTCCTCTGATCACTCTAAATGCAAGGATGCATGTACACACACACATACAAGTTTTGGAGGCACTGAGTGTTATTCTATTACGTTGTTGGTGCGAGTGAGCACTAGTGTAGGTTTTAACCCCGTACAAAAATTACCTGCATACAAATTCTAAAACACATAAAATAAACAATGCGAGAGCATAACACATAAAACACATATACACAAAGATTTTCCCCTAGATCCCAAAACCAGGACTACCAGATTGATTTTTCATTATGTTCCTTTAAATTTTACAATACATATATGTACATGTTGAAGCATCCAATACCATGGATTGAAAACCATCGCATCCCAAACCATGTGCGAAAACCATGCACAAAACCATAGGTAGGTCCACCCAACCTAAAATAAGGTACAAAACAAAATTCCACTGGGGTGCTGCCCCGGACCCCATAGAGGGGGGATGCCCACTCCCCTAAAACCCCCTGGACAGGGGGGGCTACTGCCCCTCTTTGTGAGCCCCCCACTGTGCAATCGGGACAATGAAGGGGGGACTCTGCCCCCCCTCTAACCCCCAAGTTTACTAGGGGAGCTAGTCATGGAAATAATATAACACAACCCAACATTCTCCCACTTGTTGTTTTCTTTCCACAAGGGGCCACAGGAGATCTTAGTCATTTATCTAGCCCTACAACACCCATTGTTCCTCTACACCAAGAGAACTTCTCAGAGCTCATAGATTTTGTCAATGTATCTGCAATATTCTTCCAAGTGTCCACCTTTACCAAAAATACCTTTTTGTCTTCTATAATATCCCTCACAAAGTGATACTTAACATCAATGTGCTTTGTCTTTGAATGATAAGCAAAGTTCTTTGCCAAGAAAATTGCACTTTATCTATCATAGTATATCCTTATAGCTCCATGTACTAACCCCATACTTGAACACAATCTCTAAAACCAAACTACTTCCTTTCTTGCATGAGTGGCTACCATGTATTCTACCTACAGATTGTTTCTTACTCATCCAACTAACTGCACCTCCAAATAGGTTAAACACATACCCACTTATAGATCTTCTCTGATCCAGATCTCTAGCCTAGTCTTCATCAACAAAGCCATGGATATCCAAAGCTCTGTCCAATCTTGGTCTTCCTTGGTAGCACAAACCATAATCACTAGTGCCATCCAAATACCTGAAAACCCGCTTCATTGCTATTCAATGCTCCTTTCCTCATTTTGACATAAACCTGCTCAATACTCCCACTGCATGTGCAGTGTCTGGTCTAGTACAAACCATCGTATACATTAGGCTACTGACTGCACCTGCATATGGAACATGGGACATGTTCTCTTCTTCTTCTTGTGTCTTGGAACACTGTTCAACAGATAACTTTACACCAACAGGAAGAGGAACCTTCACCGATTTACTATCCTACATATTAAACCTCTATAGTATTGTCTCAACATACTTCCTCTGGTTTAACCAGAGCTTCCTCTTTGCCCAATCTCTTTTAATTTCCATGCCCAAAATATAATTTACAGCACCAAGATATTTCATGTCGAATTTGGAGGACCAGATAAATAACACAGTCACCAATTAATTTAAAATACACACAGTGATCTACTTTTATTCTGGTGAAGCCAAGTCCCCGTATAAATGTATCAAATTTCTGATACCACATCCTTGGTCACTATTTTAACCCATACACAGACTTCTTTAACTTTCATACTAGTTCTTTCTTACCCTTCAGCGCAAAGCCTTCAGTTTGCTTCATTTAGATCTCTTCTTCCAGATCCCCGTGAAGAAATCTTGTCTTCACATCCATCTATTCTACCTCAAAATCAAAAGAAGTAGCAATAGATAAAAGTAATCTAATAGAAGCTACCTTGGCAACAGGAGAAAAAATATCACCAAAATCAATTCCTAGCACTTGAGAATAACCTTTTGCTACCAACCAAGCTTTATATTTTTCCACCTTTCCTTCTGCATTTGTCTTCTTCTTGAACACCATTTGCTGCCAATGGATTTCCTTCTAGCCGACAACTCCACCAGATCCCGAGCCTCATTTTTGTGTAAAGATTCCATTTCATCAACCATGGCCTCTTTTCAGAGTTTGCCATCCTCTGAATCTACTGCTTCCTTCACAGTTCTAAGATCATCATCAGTAATAGATAAAGAAAAATTTGAACAGAAAGCAGATGGACTATACCTTTTTGGATACCTTCTTTCTTGAACTATTCTTCTCACAACTGGATTTTGTGGCTCTTCACCTTCTAATTCCTCTTCTATTGTAGAGTCTGATTCTTCCTCCTCCAGCTCAAACTCTATCTTCTCAATTTCCTTCAATGGGACGTCGTGTTTAATAACATTTTTCACCTCTCTGAACACCACATCTTAGTTTTACGCAACCTTCCTTGTTACTGGTTTCCAAAGCTTATAACCCTTTAAACCATCCTTATACCCAATAAATATGCACTTTTCAGATTTACTATCCAACTTTGTTCTTTCTCCTTTGGAACATGTACATATGCATCACATCTAAATACCCTCAGATGTGAAAGAGAGGGTTTCTTGCCAGTCCATACCTCTTGTGGAGTCTTATCCTCCAGCGTTGATGAATGTGATCTGTTGACCAGGGAACATGCTGTCTCCACCACCTCTGTCCATAATTCTTGTCCTAACCTGACACTACTGAGCATGCTTCTTTCCCTTTCCATCAACGTCTGGTTCATTCTTTCTACAACTTCATTTTTCTCAAGTGTGTGTGGAGTAGTCTTCTATCATGCTATACCACACTTCTTATAGAATTATTCAAATTCCTTGCTACAAAACTCTCCACCGTTATCTATCCTCAACACTTTTATCTTCTTCTCTGTCTGGTTTTCCACCAGAGCCATAAATTCTTTAAACCTATCAAAAACTTCAGATTTCTTCTTGAGAAATTATATCCATGTATTCCTTGAGAATTCAACTATAAATGATACATAGTACATAGACTTACCTAGTGATGGAACCTTCACAGGTCCAAACACATCACTATGCACAAGCTATAATATTTGTTTCGCCCTCTTACCACCAGAGGGGAAACTCACCCGATTCTGCTTCTCATATACACATTTTTCACATAAATCAAAATCTAGAGAGCTATTATTCATACCTTCTACCATACCTTTACCATGAAGTATTTGAAGGCCCTTCTCTTCAATATGTCCAAGCCTTTGATGCCACAACATGTTCTTTTCTCCAGAGACCACCAGATTTTCTGCTCCACTTTCAGGAACTACAAAACTATTACACCCATCAATAACAATGTTACCTTGCAACTTGTACAAAGTTCCAATCCAAACTCTGCGCATCAATACCAGTGCTACCCAAACCATCTTGCAGGTATCTTTCTCAAACATTGTTTTTACACCTGCATCATCTAGCTTGCTTACAAAAATCAAATTTCTGGCTAATGTAGGAATATGCGGAACACCCGGAAGTGTTCTAATCCTTCCACCTTGCAACTTCAACTTGACTTTTCTACGACCAACGATTCTAGCCTTCCTGTCATCCCCCAAGAAGACATCACCATCATCATATTTTTCATACTCACAGAACCACTCTCTATGGGGAGTGAAGTGAAAGGATGCACCTGAGTCAATCAACCATGTCTCATGATATACATGTGTACTTGAAGAAGCCAAGTACACATCCCCACCTTTATCTGAGGTGGTTTTCGCCTCTACAGAAGGAGCATCATCAGATCCCTTTCCTTTGCCAAGAGCTTTAGATTTACACTCCCTTTTGTAGTGCCCTTCCTTTCTGCATTTCCAACACACCACCTTTACAAGTTATCATGGAGATTTAGATCTCCCACTCGATGACTTATTTTTGTTTCTGTTCTAGGACTGTCCTCATACAGGCAAGGCATCACCATTCTAGCTCTCCATATTTTTCCGTTTCATCTCCTCCATCAGCAAGGATGAGACTATTTCATCAAACTACAAGGTAGATGCATTTCTACCTATTGCAATAACTAGACTATCCCATGAATCTGGTAGAGAACACGACAAACTGATGCACTTATCTCCATCTGAAATTTTAATATCAACAGATAATAACTGACTTACCACAGTATTAAATGTGTTCAGATGCTCTGTCACTAAGTCTCCATCTTTCATCCTCGGGTTATACAGCTTTTTCCGTAGGAACAGTTTATTCACAAGAGACATAGATCATTACAAAGTCCCTAACTTGTCCCACAAAGCCTTCACTATAGCTTCCCCTGATACATTCAACAATACTGAATTTGAGACACATAATCGTATTTTGCTCTTTGCCTTCTAATCCCACTTCTTCCATTCTTCATTGGACACTCCCGTTGGTTTAGTACTAGATCTACTATGATCCACTGATCTTTATCCACCAATAAATCCTCCATCTTGAGCTTCCACAACTCAAAACTCTAACCATTAAATTTCTCGATCTCTATCTTTCCACTACTCACCTTCTTCTTTCACCACCAGAATCAATCCCACAAATCTCCCACTAAATGGGGTGTACCACAGGCCCGAGAAAAACCCCTCAGCAACAAAGGTGTCCCCTCGAAGCCAAAATAGCTCCGATACCAAATGTAGGTTTTAACTCGCTACAAAAATTACCTGCATACGAATTCTAAAACACAGAAAATAAACAATGCAAGAACATAACACATAAAACACATTTACACAAATATTTTCCCCTAGATCCCAAAATCGAGACTACTAGATTGATTTTTCATTATGTTCCTTTCAATGTTACAATACATATATATACATGCCAAAGCATCCAATACCATGGACCGAAAACCATCGCGTCCAAAACCATCTGTGAAAACCTTGAAAAAAACCATAGGTAGGCCCGCCCAACCTAATATAGGGTCCAAAAAAAAATTCCCATAGGGCGCTGCCCCAAACGCTATAGAGGGGGGCTACCCACCCCCCTCAAACCCCCTGTGATCCCCCCGCTATGAAATTAGTGCAACGAAGTGGGGGTTCTGCCTCCCCTCTAGATGTGGAAAGAATATAACACAACCCAACAACTGGTAAGGACATCACGACCTTCGTGCTTTAACTAACACACTTAATTCATTGACAAACTAATTTAGCGAGGGAGGGACTCTGAGCATATCAGGTCTATAGAGGCAACGCTTGAACTAAGCATGCAATCCAGTCCTTCTATAATCATGCTCTTCTTAAGGGAATATACATATATCTGTATATATGGTGAGGTTAGTTACTCTGGTCATGGGATCTGGAACAAGGTTGGTGACCTTCATTTAACAATCAAAAACCTTGGAGGAATAAAAGATAAAAGACAAAAAAAATACTATCCCATTCTTCTAACAACACCAGATGAGTCAGATTAGTAGTAACACCATCACCATGGGGTAAGTCGAGGGTGACTGTTACAAGTGGTATCAAAGCATCCAAGTTCAACAATTGGAATGGATGGGCTCTACCATGAGCAAGTGAGGAAGAAAATAAACCTAGAGAATTTTACATTGTTTTTTACAAAATTAACTAAACAATGGTTTAGGTATTAAAAGCCAGTCTAAAAAAATTAACTGCAAATCTAAATGATACAATGACTCTGTGATCTATTCGAAGTAGTAGAAGGCCAAATAAATTATATATTTCACTGTCATGAATGGATTAATAGTTGGGATTAATATTTAAAACATTATTGAATTCTATAGGACTATATATTTTAGTTAGTGAGTTGTTGATATATGTGTGCTAATGTGGATTGTTTTGTAGCTTTGTGAGAGCAAGACCATGGGCATAATTTTGTTGTTCGTTTATTAATTATGCTCTAATAGTTGGTATTGCTTGATACATGACTGATTCATATGAAATATTGAGTATCATGATCATACTAACATTGTTGTTTTGTCACAACAAAGATAACCATGATAGCTCCATGAATGCAAGGTTCATGGTTATGATTGTGTTGATTTATTATCAAATGAAGTATCTAATAATGTGTATGATTGACAACACATCACAAACATCGTAAGGCAGAGAAAAAATTGGGGACCATAATCATGCAATATATTTTTGATCACTCTTTAGATTGGTTGGATACTTTGAGAATCGTAAGGGATGAAGTTAGAAGCTTCAAAGAAGACAATGAAAGGCTAGGAAGAGGCATAAGCAGGAAAGTGAGAATATTGTGCAGGGTAATACATCATTGAGAACCCCAAGAGAAAGAACCAACACTTGTGTTCATCACTCTAGCATACCATCTTGCTCTACTACCAAAAGGTGCCACCATCACTCTCACCATCACCGTCATCATCATCGAGAAAGAAATGAAAATGATTACATGCCTAAGGAATTCAATAAATCCAATCACCCACATTTAATAGGGATACGAAGAAATCATAGGAGGCAGAAGCTTGGTTGCTTGGCATGAAGAAATTTTTAGAATTCATGATTATTCTGAAAATATGAAAGGAAATATTACCAACTACAACTTGAAAGGAAAAGAAAACATATGGTAGGAAGATTTAAAAAATGTTAGAGGCATTACTGAGGGATAATTGACTTGGAAATAATTTGAAGAGCTTTTCAAAAATAAATATTTGTTTGAATGCTACTATGATGGCAAAGAAAAAGAGTTCTATGAACTCAAGATGGGACAAATGCCAAATCATGAATATGTCACTAAGTTCATGGAACTATTGAGGTATGTGCCATATATCAGGGATTAGCAAGCCAATATTCAAAGATTTATTAGTGGGTTTCCTATGACATTCAAAGAAAAAATTAAGTTGTTCGAAACTCAGACTCTAAAGGATGCCATTAAGAAGCTGAAACATTTCTTTGAGCAACCAAAATGTAGACTAGAAATCAAGAATGTCTCGAAGGCAAGGAATGGCGTTAGAATTAAGAATAATTTGCTTAAGAAACTTTCACAAAAGGGGGAAGGTAAGCATCCATCCCCTACAAATTAATTTAAGTAGAAGGCTAATGTTTTTGTTAAGGGAAATGTGAAGCAACCAACACTAGAGCAACATAAGTTTTAAGGAAGGGACCAATTAAAATGCTGGACATGTGGTGAAAACCATAGGAAAAAGGATTGTCCACACCAGAAAATTGTCGGAACAAATATTTAGAGTGGCCAAGAAGCTCACATGGTGGGAGAAGTAACTCAAAGTCTACCAAGAATTTATGTAGTAGTAAACAACCTCTAGGAAGACCACCAGCAATCCATCTGTGACGAAAAACTTATGAACGCAGAAATAGATATGCAAATATTTATTAATAATTAGATAAATTACAAATGATGATATTACAATTGTGGTTGCCTGGCTTATATACCGCCATGGGAATCCTTTGGGAAAGGGCATGATCTTATGATCGTGCCCTTTCATCTAACTAAACCTAAAATTAAAGAATAACCTAAAATTAACTAATTTTTTACATAACATTGCCTTCCTATCGAAAGAATGCTTTGTCCTCAAAGCATACGCAACAACAGATGTTGTTGACAAAATGCTTCATTCTCTCATGAAGCGTCTTCTTCGCTAAGTCTTTCCACTTGATTATATATTGCAAGATAATCAAGGTTCCACACTTTAAAAGATCTTGAATTACTCTCTCAATTTCCGATTTTTGGTGATGTGGATATCGGTATGGCTTGATGTTGACAGGGTCTGATCTTGCCTTGACTTCTATTGTATGCTCAATTTCCCTATTAGGCGGCATCTTCATAGGTAGGTTTTGAAATACTTTTTCATGCCTCCGAATCAGATCTTGTATCTCTGGTGACTCTTCTCTGGTCATATTTGCAGATAACATTTCTAATTGATGACATTGTACTACATAAGTAGGTGCTCTTCTTCGACTCAGCTTCATCATCTGAGATGATGATACAACATGATTTTCTGGTGCTTGGAATCCATGTAGTTTGTACTTATGACCTCCCCATTTGAATTTTATAAATTGTACTTGATGGTTGGCGACATAAGTACCTAAAGTTCATAGCCATTGGATGCCTAAGACTACATCTACTCCTCCTAATGGTACCGTGAAGAATGGAGTCTCTAATTTAAAGTCTTGAATCTGCAAATTGACCTTATGGCATTTCCCCACCTTTTCAATCTTCTTACCGTTAGCTATCATCACTTTCATTAAGGGAAATGAAAAGATATTGAGTTTCTTTGCCACCGTCGCATCTAGAAAATTGTGTGTGCTTCCAGAGTCGATGAGAACCACTAAGTTGTTCTTCTTTATGTGTCCTTTTAAATTTAAGGTTTCAGGTTGTGATATACCTGTCATGGCTGATAATGACACTTGCGGAGTACTTCCGTCATCTAATTCTGGTGAGAATTGTAGGGCGTATTATGTTTCTTCTATGTCATAATCTTCACTATTTGAATCATTGGTTGCTTCATAATTATATAGGTTCTTTAGTTCTTTTCCTTTAGCACATCTATGTTTGGGGTCCCACTTCTCACCACAACGTTTACATTTACCCTCTTTTATCCTTTGCATTTCCACATTAGATTTTTCATCTTCACGACGATGTGGTGGAACATATCTTGTATTATTTGAGTCCACATACTGGGGTATCCTTCGTCTTGCATAAGCTTTTTCCGCTGTTGACCAAAATATTGGTTCGGATTTCTTTTCCGTTGTTTTTGCTTTTCGTCTTGCTACTTCTATAGATGTAATGTCATGCATCTAAAGTTCTACTTGTAAATGGGATTTAAGCCCTGAGACGTATGATTGAATCAAACGAGATTCTGATAACCCAGGTACTCGTGTTACTAAGGTCTCCCATTCTTGAGTGTATTCATCCACACTTCCTTTTTGTCGTAATTTGATGAGTTTTGAAAAGAATTCTTCTTCCTTTACACCTTGGAATCTTTTGAAGAATGCGTCTTTAAATTTTCTCCAGCTAATGACGTGTGTTGTTTTTTTCCACCACATATACCAGTTGTATGCTTCTCCTTCCATTTTCATAGATGCATGCCTGAGATTTTCTTCATCGTCATTGATGTCATATATCTCAAAGTATTCTTCTGCTTTATTTATCCATGCAACATTATTTTTTTCGTTTCCATCGAATTTAGGCATCTCGACTTTTTCCCTTCACTGGTATGTTGCTACTGGTTGAGCGAAAAAAGGGTGTTGACTAGTAAAGTTATCCCAGAGTTTCTTGTTTGTAAAGGCTGTGTTACTCGCTTCTTGATGGGGTGTCGCTGATTTTTTTGGGGATTCAACTTTGTCATGAGAGTCTGTGGACTTAGTTGAATCTGACGAGATGTGTTCTTGATTCTCTTCATCTTATTTTAGTAGTTGTTCGGGTGTACAATTCGACCTTTTACACAAACTTTTCAGCATTGTTAAGACCTCTCTGATCCCTGCTTCTGTCTGAACATGGTAATTTTCCATCTTTATCTCCATTCGATTTGTCATATCTTGAAGATCTTTTATTTTGTCCGCTTGCTCCCCAAGCCTTTTATTGACCTCGTCGTGGTTGTTATTTATCTTATGCTCTGCGTCAACCAATCTTTTCTGGAAATCTGCCATTGTCATTGTCGACATTGAGCGGGTTTGCGGGGGCGTGTATTTATTTGCCAGCTAAAATGTTTTTCCTCTATTTTTTTTTTAGCAAAAATAAATTTTATATATATAACTTTTAATTAATTAAAATAGAT
>APFE031621773.1:112977-147308 GCA_000404065.3 Pinus taeda
ATATATAATATATAGCACGTTATATATATGAGTTATATATATTATATATAAAGTAGTGTTATATGTCACGTTATATTTATTATATATATATGTTATATAACGTTATTTGTAATTAAAAATATATATTGGACCGTTTGTAAATAACATTATTAACGTTATTAATGGTTGACTGTCACGACCCCCCTGCCCAGTCACGTCTTTTTTCACACTGTTCTGAAACTTATCGAATATGTTAGAATTATGTTATATATATCATTAACATCCAAACACGTCAATTAACGGAACCCTTTAATTGATGGTCGAAATTTTTGGTAACTCGCAAAACTACGGACGCAACGGGGACAAGGTGTATGGGACGGACGCAGTGGGGACGGGGGACGCGGACAGCAATGGTAGTGGATGTCTGTGGGCAGCGAACAGACGGCAGGCTGTGAGCAGCGGGCAGACAACTGTAGACTGAGAACGAACTGCTCTGATACCAAATGAAGCGAACAAAGTTCCTTCTAAAGATTAATTATTCCAGAAAACTAGGAATATAAAGATATCCATGAGGACACAAATATTTAATAAATAATATTTGTATCCTCATGGATATCTTTATATTCCTAGTTTTCTGGAATAATTAATCTTTAGAAGGAACTTTGTGCGCTTCACCATCATTGAGATGGAAGGTAAGTTTTGTAATCAACCTATTTCTATTTTAATTGAAACTAGTTCTAATTATAGTTATGCCACCCCAAAGATTGTTGAAAAATTCAATTTGGTCAAGTAATTTCATGAACAACCATGGATGGTTCAACTAGCAACTGAAACATAAAAGAAAGATTCATGATTAGGTACGATCATGTGGTATGCCCACCATAAATCATTTGAATTTATTTCCATTGAGTGCATACAACATATTATTGGGCATGGATTGGTTGTACCTACACAGGACTAAAGTGGACTATTTTGAAAAAAAAAAATGAATGCTCAGATGAGTAAGGAAAAATAATGGTTTTGCAGGCTAGGAGAAATCCTACTTCAGTGAGGCTGATCATAACCATGCAAGACAAACACAACAAAAATAAAGGGTGGATGTTATTTGTAGTGCAAGTATCAAGTGATGAGAAGGTAGGAAATGTTACTAGGAATGAGGAAAGTGAAATAATTAAAAGGTACCTGGTTCTGCTGCAATATGCAGATATGTTTCCAGTGGAAGTACATGGATTACCTGCTCATAGAGAGATAAATTTCTCTATTGAGTTGGTAACTAGAGCAACACCAATATCCAAGGCACCTTACAATATGAGTACCCCTGAGTTGGTGGAGTTAAAATTGCAGCTAAAGGAGGTGATGGACAAGGGCTACATAAGGCCAAGCATGTCTCCATGGGGAGCACCTATATTGTTTGTAAGGAAGAAGGATGGGACTCTTAGATTATGCATTGAATACATGCAATTAAAGAAGCTGAACATAAATAATAGGTACCCGTTTCCAAGGATTGATGATCTCTTTGACCAGTTGAGAGGAGCAACATTCTTCTCCAAGATTGACTTGAGGTCAGGATATCAACAAGGATCAAGGAGGAGGGCATTCACAAGACTACTTTAAGGGCAATATATGGGAACTATGAGTTTGTAGTGGTATCCTTTGGGCTTACTAATTCCCCTACCACATTCATGTGCTTAATGAAAAATGTGTTGCATTCTTTACTTGGAAAAGTTTTTCATTGTGTTTGTTGATGGCATATTAGTGTACTCAAGGAAAAAGGAAGAGCGTGAAAATCATTTGGCTACAGTGCTAAAATTGTTAAGGGAGCACAAAATCTATGCAAAGCTCAACAAGTGTGACTTTTTCCAATCACATATACAATATTTAGGGCATCTTATCTCTAAGGAAGGGATATGAATTGATCCAAAGAAGATCAAAGCTATAATGGAGTTGCCAATGCCAAAAAATGTGAATGAGGCTATATCGTTCATGGGATAGGCAGGGTATTGCAGGATATTTATTATAAATTTCTCCAAGATAGGCCATCCTATCACAACCTTGCAGAGAAAGGGAAAGAAATTTGAGCACACAACTCAATGTGAAACAAGCTTTGACAAGTTGAAACAATTGCTCACAAATGCACCAGTGTTGAGGATTTCATACCCTGATAAGGATTTTGTGGTATGCACAGATGCCTGGAAGGAAGGGCTCTGTGGGGTCTTGATGCAAGAAGGACATGTAATATGCTATGAGTCAAGAAAATTGAATGAGCATGAGGTAAATTATGTGACTTATGATCTAGAGTTAGTTTCCATTATTCACACATTGAAGATGTGGAGGCACTGCCTCCTTGGAAAGAAATTTACACTTATGATAGACCACAGTGGGCTCAAGTATTTGTTTGAGCAACCCAAGTTGAATTCAAGATAGTCTAGATGGTTGGCCACACTTAGCGAGTTTGTCTTTGATATCAAGTACATTAAAGGCAAGAAGAATAAGGTTGTTGATGCACTTAGCAAGAGGATTCAAGTGAATCACATAACATCCATGAGTTCTTACAAATTAGAATTGGTAGAAAGGGTCAATAATGCAGAACAAGAAGATGAAAAATATCAACAAATGAAAGAAAAGTTGTTATGAGATGGTGGTCAGGATGAGGAATATCACTTCACTAATGACAAAATAATAAGGTTCAAGAATAGAATTTATGTGCCAAATAGTGATGAAATAAAGAGGCTCATAATGAAGGAGTCCCATTCCAAGCCTTATTTAGGCCATCTAGGGTACCAAAATACCCTCATGGCCATTAAAAAGTTCTATCGTTGGCCAAATTTAAAGAAAAAAGTGGCTAATTTTGTGGTTAAATACATAGAATGTCAGCAAGTAAAGGGTGAGTGCAAGCACTCAATAGGTTTGTTGTAACCCATTCCTATTCCAGAATGGAAATGGGAGGTAATCTCCATTGATTTTATCACAATTCTTCCTAGAACCTCTAAGCAACATGATGTTATCATGGTGGTGATTGAAAAGTTGAGCAAGGTTGCTCATTTTGTGGTAGTCAAATCCACTAATTCTTCTAGTGAGGTGACATGGATTTTCATAAAAGAAATCGTGACACTGCATGGTATCCCTAAGAAAATCATTTCATAGCGAGATGATAAGTTCACTTCAAGATTTTGGAAGGAACTATTTGTAGGTTTGGGAACTGAGTTGGCATTTAGTACAACATATTATCCACAAATAAATGGGAAGATAGAGAGGGCAAATAAGATCCTTGAGGACATGTTGAGGATGTATGTAATCCATCATCCAAAGAAGTGGGAGGAGTATCTGCCACTTGTATAGTTTACATAGAACAATGGATACCAATAATCCATAAAAATGAGTCCATTTGAGGCATTATATGGGAGAAGTTGCAATACTCCTATCAATTGGAGTGACCCAGTGAACAAAGCCCTTATTGGGCCTCATATGCTCAAGAAAATGGAGCAACAAGTTCAAATTATCAAATAGCATATGAAAGTGTCACAAGGTAGGTAGAAAATCTATGCAGATCAACATAGGGTGCATAAATAGTTCCAAGTTGGGGAACATGTTTACTTGAGAATCAAACCCAAGAAAAGTTCCTTGAAGATTGGGTCATGTGTCAAGTTGACACCATTGTATTGAGGGAAATTTGAGATCCTTGAAAGGATTGGACCTGTGGCCTATAGATTGGCTTTACCTCCATCACTTAGAGTTCATTATGTTTTCTATGTCTCTTTGCTTAAAATATATGTGAAATATTATAATCATGTGATTGATTGGTCTATGCTACATGTGGAACTAGAGGGGGAGTTCCATCTAGAGCCATTGTGCATTCTAGACAGGAGGAGTCTCATGCTTCGAGATTAAGCCATAGAGCAAGTCAAAGTGTAGTGGAAGCACTTTGGGCTAAAGGAAACCACTTTGGAGATGACTGATACCATGAAGTCTATTTATCCATTTTTGTTTGTTGGTTGAAGAAAATATATATATGATTGTAAATATTGTATAGAGTTGTACATATAAAGTTGCATGAACTAGTATGTGTTTTGTTTTATTTCCATTTTTGCATATGAGTGGAAGAACATCGAGGGTGGTGTTCCCTAAAGGGGAAAGGGTTTGTGATAGGCCCAACCAGGGTATCCTCAAGAAAATTGCAATGTAAATGTTTTTTACAAGAAAATTAAAAATGGACTGAGTCAAGGGACATTGATTCCAGAGCTAAGGAGGTATCTTGCTTGAAATAGTCAAGGTTTCATTGTGCAGGAAACTTGAGCTATTATGAAAACCATTAAAGGCCAATAGGTGTGTTTAATGAACTGATTTTCTAAAGTTAATTGGACTTCAAGAGAAGTACGCACGCCCATGTTGTCTTGGAGAACACTTACAAGGAAACAAGGACAAAAATTAATGAAGTTGGCAATGATGGAAGCTAGGACAGTGATAGTCAAGCACTGTATAGGAGAAGGAAAAGAAGGAAGTTCAACTTCATTGAGGGGACTCACTTAGACACTAACTCAAGGATTTATTCATTCGTTCAGGAAGATTCATCTAATTTATAGCAACATTCAATAGAGAATGGAGCTGAAGAGAAGAGAAGAGCAAGGATTTGCTTAAGAGAAGAGAATATAACAACAACAATTTGGTTGGCATGAATGGCATGAAGATGGTCTCTCCTTAGTGAGGAAAAATGCCTCTCAAGTCCCTGTAAATCCAGAGGGTGGAGATGGTCTTTCTCTAAATTGCTTTGATGGTGTGAGTGGAGGATTGTGTCCTTGGATTCATGGAGGGAGGACCTCTAAAGCCTTTATTTCTGTGATTTTTACAGTGTGTTCTATATTCCTTGTATATTATTGGACTACTGAGTGGCTGGTGGGTGGAGGTGGAGGTCCTCTAGAGTCCCTTTTTCAGCTAGCAGTTGGTGTTTCGATATTTTGAGCAAGTCCCTAAGTCTTTGGGATTTGGCTCGGGGGTGATAGATGAAAGTGAGATTTGGCTGCAACAATCTTTGGTTGGGAGAAGAGTCCTTGTCCCAGACTCGTATGATCGTAATAGATAAGATAAGTGTTCCTTATTATACCTTCAAATTTAATTAATGAATGGCTCTTTTCTAGTTGAATGATGGATGCAATAGCTAAGGAATGCATGTGATCATTCTGTTTACATCCCACCGTAACTTGGTATGGAAAGAGGGAACCTTGGTTAAAGAAATTGATAGATGTTTTGACTATTAAATTTAAGTTGCATTGAATGGCTTGAAAAGTGCATAATTTACAGTGATAATTTGAAGGGGAGGAAACCCTGTTGAATGGTTCTTGTGACTATGATTTCCTCTCAGCACTCTAAATACAAGGATAGATATATATATATAATTATATAGATATATATATATATATAAAATATATACCAGTGTCAGAGACTGACACTGGGTGTGATTTTATTGTGTTGTTGGTGTGGGTGAGCACTGGTAAGGGCATCACGACCTTTGTGGTTTATCTAACACACTTAAATTCATTGATGAGTTGATTTAGCGGGGGAGGGACTCTGAGCATAGTGGGTCTATAGAGGCAGAACTCGAACTACGCATGCCAATCAGTCTTGTAATCATGTTCTTCTCAAGGGAATATACATATATCTGTATATATGGTGAGGTTAGGAGACTGGTCAAGGGATCTAGAAGAAGGTTGGTGACCTTCATTTAACAATCCAAACCCTTGGAGGAACAAAAGATAAAAGACAAAAAAAATTATTATCCCATTCTTCTAACAACACCAAAGGAGTTAGATTAGCAGTAACATCACCCCCATGGGGTAGGTCGGGGGTGGTTGTTACATTACTACTAACTACTATGACTTTTTCCTGGAGTTTTCAATTAATTTTTGAGGAAGGACTTTAACATGACCAAACACACTAATATTTTTCCAGAACTAGGGATTTTTTATCATAGTTATCGATTTGATACCAATGAATGTCAACAAGAGGTATATCTCATTAATTGGATGTTGATTTCAACTACAAAGTTGGATGAGGTCGCTTTCCCTGAACAAGGCTTGTGTTTTTCCCTCCCGATGACTCAATGATTGACTAAAAGACTCAATCACTTGACATCCTTCCTATATTTGTACATAAATTACAAGTAATAGACCAACAATTTAAAATGTGGTTGGTTATGACAAATCAATGTTAATTCCAATGGTGGGTTCAATCGATTTATGTTGCACTAGTTGAAAAATTAATTATACAAATTTTTCACAAGTAGACTAGGAAGATAGGTCCACCACACGATATTTATTGTGGTCAATTCCTTTAGTCCTCTACAATTGGTCAAAATTATCTTCAATCACAACATCTACATGCAGTCTCCCTTAGATTAGGCCTGGATTCACCATGTGGGTAAAAAAAAAAACACAACAACATGTACATGCATAAAAAAACAAGTCATGTTAAAGACTTAGATTAGGCCTGGCAATTACCAATTCACCATGTGGGGCAAAGAAAAATACAGAACAACAACATGTACATGCATAAAAAACAAATCATGTTATCTGTCACACAGAAGATGTATCAATCAACATTTGGAATAGGGGTTTTTAACTTGATCAATCCTTTTCTGAAGGTGTAGTCCGTGTACGCCCAAACCCGGCGTAAGGCGGTGCCGCACCTCCCGTCAATGAAAAAAAAGTTACGGGGGCGTGACAGATGGTATCAAAGCTCGGTTGGCAAGCCTTTTGAGCAAAGGTTGCTCGCAAAGACTTGAACGAGGTGCCGTAAAGCTGAAGAGCAAATCACTCGTGACAGTTGACAAGCAGAGATGGAGGGCCATCAAGGCCTTGTCACCTTGGAAGTTTATGGCAGGGAGATTCAAGCATTGGCAAGTACGGGAAGTTCTAATAACTTCATATCGGTAAGGTTTGCGGAAGAGGCAGGGTTGCTGGCTACCATGGACAAATGGGAGATGCCAGTGTGGAACATGGCAGTGGGGAAGGTACAAGATGTACCCGTACAGGTGGAAGGGAGCAAAAGGCTTTTGGAATTTGTGGTAATAGAGGCCGAAGGCATCGATATAATACTTGGACGAGAAGGACTTCTTCAGATCGTAAAAAAGGTTGCTGGTCCGGAAGAGGAAGACGTGTCGACCGAAGATGAGGAAGACTCGATAGAGCAAGATCGGGGTGCAGATTGCATAACCGATGATGTTGCCGACGTGATGATAGGGGGAGATGAACTTGAGTTCGATCAAGTTGGACCACAATCAGGTAGGTGGCATACATGTGTAAGTGAAGGTACTCCCATAGAGAGACCTCACAGCAGTAATACAAATGGTTCATATGAACTTTTGGCCGATAGACCGTGTGCGAAAAGAGGCAAGAATAGCTTGCCGAAACGGTGGAAGGTCGGGCCATGGATGATGATGATGGAGTATTCGGTGGGTGCAGAGGGTGGCAAAGACAGTTTGCCAAGGCCAGAAGACATCCTACCATGGAGATGCAAGGGGGAACCTTGTATGAAGAAGCAGGGTTTGATGATGATCGCAGAACTTGGTGAGAGTACTTGTGACTTTACGGTGAGAAGCACAAGGGCTCGGGACAAAGGTGGAACATAATGATCGTGTCGAACGATTGGGTCATGCTTTAGCCATATGGCTAAGTGCCCGGCATGACTCGTGGGCAGTTGAAGAGGGCACGTGATTGATGGTAAGGTTGGTGATCGAGCTCACTAAACCGAGAATGGCAGTCTGATGCAGCAACTTATTGCGGGTACACTTGTGGAGATGACTCTTACGGACATCCGATCAAGTGTAACCCGGCATGGATGTTGAGCAGATGGACATGCTTTGGGGATCCGTACATGGTGACTTGGAGGTCTGAAGCATTGAGGAGCCGAGTCGATGTCTAAATTCCGACTTGATGTAGTATGGGATGCATACTCCCAAGGAGTGCACAGGATTACGAAACGGGAGGGCGACTTGGTATGGGGGACCGAAGAGGGCATGATGGTATGGAGGTTGTCGGGACGACAACGGAATAAGGTGGGGGAGGATGTAACGCCCTGAGGACCGGGCGCTCCGCACGACGACGGGCGACCCGAATGAAGGCTGAACGACATCCCACCCAACGGTCCGTTTGGAGACTCGACACGAAAAGACAACGTTACCGGTGCGACAGGAGGTGGCACACAGGCAGCAGGGCAGACCATACGATGGGAGCCCAAACAAATACAAAATTGGTCAATCGGGTGGTGAACGAAACGAGGGCGGTGGGCGACATGGCAGTGCGCCCACCCGCCCGAACGACTAGCAAACAAACTATGTGGGCGACATGACTAAGATGTGACACATGAACCAAAAATACATGGACTTATGAAAGCGATAATAGGACAGCCATTAAAACGCAAAGAAGGCATGTATAACAAAGCTTATATTATGTGAGGCCGAATGCACATAATATATGTGTGAAAATAATAATATAACAATATTCGTGACCTTACATGGACGGCCATGGAGATTATATGAGCACATATATTATATATAATATATGTGAAAGGCATTAAAATAAGATAAAGCGGATATGGACAGTGTAAAGTCATAAAGCAGAAATATATTAGATGGAGCGCGTATATTAAATATTAATATATGAGGGACCATTTGAATATTAAAATGCGTATGCCGACATGTGGAAGGGTTCCATGAACGCATAACAGGACAAAGCTGGACAGGCAGACTTATATGTGGGACGCGTGGACTATGGTAACAATAAAATAACACAAAGTAAAAAGCCGACGCAGTGAATTTACATGGAGGATTATGCCCCGAATAGAATTATACGTGGACTTATATGGATTTGAGAGTCGGCTTAATTAAAAAGCGGTTCATCGAATTATGAGCAGGGCGTGTATAAATTCGGGAGAGCGAAGGCTCAAAGGATTCATTCAGCTCACGGGAGTCTCTCACACCGAAGGCAAGAGATGCGGAGACGAGCGCAGTTCTGTGCGCTTAGGGTCTACGGAACAGTCTTCGCATAGATGATTCGGAATCGTGGAACGACAGACTCGGTAAGAAGGCTGGAGAATTGCGTGGCGTGGTGAATGAAAGTCGATAAAACACAGTAACTAATTCAGGGTGAAGTGTTAGACGGGTTCTGGATCCAAGCGCAAAGGAGAAAACTGCTGGCGGTCAAATCGGTTGTATGAAGTGCGTAAACACTGTGAGATACACAGAACCGGAGAAACGGGCAGTTAAAAGATCAGTCTGGGCGCACAGTTGGTGGACGGACCGAATTCTACACAGAAGTGCATAACCGGAAAGGCGATTGACAGACGGAATCGATTGGAGGTAAAGTTGACAGGCAGAACTGAGGCTCGAATGCCCGGTCGTAAGACAGTCAACAAACTAGATCGAAGAACGTGGCAGTCGACTTGTAATCGGTGAGCGAGCAGGTGGTTTGAGATAAGCTTAAGCTGAACAGGTGGCAGCGCGTGATACATGGGAGGTCAGGTTATTTAAACAGTCAGCAATTAAAGAGCGTGTAACATACAGCTCGATAGTTGGCGGAACGGAATACCTGATAACCGGATAAAGATCGCAGCGGCTACATTGACAGTAGGTTTGTTAAGGAAGTGACACGTATATCGATGGTATAAAGCAGCGGAGACGGTGCATATATACCAGAGAGAGAGAGACGCGTGGACAGTTAAACAAGACTGTCTGTCGGTCGAAGTATAGCGCTGACAGCACACAGAACTTACAGGTGGCACGACATAGGACGTGGACCTGTGTAATTGACAGTCAAACATATTGGCCGTGGAGGTTTGCTGGGCAACACGGATCAGACAAAGAGTGCTCGAAGGGCGCCAGGTGTACTCGATCCAATGGTCAGTTGGGCGGAGGTCTATTGTGTAATTGACAGCTGAAAATTAGTGAGGCCGCAGGCCTGTCAAAGTCGTGATGCCGTTAGTGCTCACGCAATTGTAAATTGAAGAGTTATCACACCAATAAAAGAATAGTTGGAGCGCAACACGATCAGGGTTGGCTCCGTCATTATATATTCTTGTTATGTTAATGGGCTGCTTCATTATGTTATGCTAAAAGAATTATAAGTAAATAACAGATTTATTATAATTGCTTTTTCGGTTATAAGCTGAAGCGTCAGTTATGAAGTTAACTTAATTTGATAAGCAGAAATTAACGTTAGTAAAGTGGAAGGCGTAGTCCGTGTACGCCCGAACCCGGCGTAAGGCGGTGCCACACCTCCCGTCAACGAAAAAAAAGTTACGGGGGCGTGACAGATGGTATCAGAGCTCGGTTGGCGAGCTGTTTGAGCAAAGGTTGCTCGCAAAGACTTGAACGAGGTGCCGTAAAGCTAAAGAGCAAATCACTCGTGACAGTTGACAAGCAGAGATGGAGGGCCATCAAGGCCTTGTCACCTTAGAAGTTTATGGCAGGGAGATTCAAGCATTGGCAAGTATGGGAAGTTCTAATAACTTCATATCGGCAAGGTTTGCGGAAGAGGCAGGGTTGCTGGCTACCATGGACAAATGGGAGATGCCCGTGTGGAACATGGCAGTGGGGAAGGTACAAGATGTACCCGTACAGGTGGAAGGGAGCAAAAGGCTTTTGGACTTCGTGGTAATAGAGGCCGAAGGCATCGATATAATACTTGGACGAGAAGGACTTCTTCAGATCGTAAAAAAGGTTGCTGGTCCGGAAGAGGAAGACGTGTCGACCGAAGATGAGGAAGACTCGATAGAGCAAGATCGGGGTGCAGATTGCATAACCGATGATGTTTCCGACGTGATGATAGGGGGAGATGAACTTGAGTTCGATCAAATTGGACCACAATCAAGCAGGTGGCATACATGTGTAAGTGAAGGTACTCCCATAGAGAGACCTCACGGCAGTAATACAAATGGTTCATATGAACTTTTGGCCGATAGACCGTGTGCGAAAAGAGGCAAGAACAGCTTGCCGAAACGGTGGAAGGTCGGGCCATGGATGACGACGATGGAGTATTCGGTGGGTGCAGAGGGTGGCAAAGACAGTTTGCCAAGGCCAGAAGACATCCTACCGTGGAGATGCAAGGGGGAACCTTGTATGAAGAAGCAGGGTTTGACGATGATCGCAGAACTTGGTGAGAGTACTTGTGACTTTACGGTGAGAAGCACAAGGGCTCGAGACAAAGGTGGAACATAATGATCGTGTCGAACGATTGGGTCATGCTTTAGCCATATGGCTAAGTGCATGGCATGACTCGTGGGCAGTTGAAGAGGGCACGTGATTGATGGTAAGGTTGGTGATCGAGCTCACTAAACCGAGAATGGCAGTCTGATGCAGCAACTTATTGTGGGTACACTTGTGGAGATGACTCTTACGGACATCCGATGAAGTGTAACCCGGCATGGATGTTGAGCAGATGGACATGCTTTGGGGATCCATACATGGTGACTTGGAGGTCTGAAGCATTGAGGAGCCGGGTCGATGTCTCAATTCCGACTTGATGTAGTATGGGATGCATACTATCGAGGAGTGCACAGGATTACGAAACGGGAGGGCGACTTAGTATGGAGGACCGAAGAGGGCACGATGGTATGGAGGTTGTCAGGACGACAACGGAATAAGGTGGGGGAGGATGTAACGCCCTGAGGACCGGGTGCTCTGCACGACGACGGGCGACCCGAACGAAGGCTGAACGACATCCCACCCGATGGTCCTTTTGGAGACTCGACACGAAAAGACGACGTTACTTGTGCGACAGGAGGTGGCACATAGGTAGCAGGGCAGACCATACGATGGGAGCCCGAACAAATAAAAAGTTGGTCAATCGGGTGGTGAACGAAACGAGGGCGGTGGGCGACACGGCAGTGCGCCCACCCGCCCAAACGACTAGCGAACAAACTATGTGGGCGACATGACTAAGATGTGACACATGAACCAAAAATACATGGACTTATGAAAGCGATAATAGGACAGCCATTAAAACGCAAAGAAGGCATGTATAACAAAGATTATATTATGTGAGGCCGAATGCACATAATATATGTGTGAAAATAATAATATAACAATATTCGTGACCTTACATGGACGGCCATGGAGATTATATGAGCACATATATTATATATAATATATGTGAAAGGCATTAAAATAAGATAAAGCGGATATGGACAGCGTAAAGTCATAAAGCAGAAATATATTAGATGGAGCGCGTATATTAAATATTAATATATGAGGGACCATTTGAATATTAAAATGCGTATGCCGACACGTGGAAGGGTTCCATGAACGCATAACAGGACAGAGCTGGACAGGCGGACTTATATGTGGGACGCGTGGACTATGGTAACAATAAAATAACACAAAGTAAAAAGCCGACGCAGTGAATTTACATGGAGGATTATGCCCCGAATAGAATTATACGTGGACTTATATGGATTTGAGAGTCAGCTTAATTAAAAAGCGATTCATCGAATTATGAGCAGGGCGTGTATAAATTCGGGAGAGAGAAGGCTCAAAGGATTCATTCAGCTCACGGGAGTCTCTCACACCGAAGGCAAGAGATGCGGAGACAAGCGCAGTTCTGTGCGCTTAGGGTCTATGGAACAGTGTTCGCATAGATGATTCGGAATCGTGGAACGACAGACTCGGTAAGAAGGCTGGAGAATTGCGTGGCGTGGTGAATGAAAGTCGATAAAACACAGTAACTAATTCAGGGTGAAGTGTTAGACGGGTTCTGGATCCAGGCGCAAAGGAGAAAACTGCTGGCAGTCAAATCGGTTGTATGAAGTGCGTAAACACTGTGAGATACTCAGAACCGGAGAAACGGGCAGTTAAAAGATCAGTCTGGGCACACAGTTGGTGGACGGACCGAATTCTACACAGAAGTGCATAACCGGAAAGGCGATTGACAGACGGAATCGATTGGAGGTAAAGTTGATACGCAGAACTGAGGCTTGAATGCCCGGTCGTAAGACAGTCAACAAACTAGATCGAAGAACGTGGCAGTCAACTTGTAATCGGTGAGCGAGCAGGTGGTTTGAGATAAGCTTAAGCTGAACAGGTGGCAGCGCGTGATACATGGGAGGTCAGGTTATTTAAACAGTCAGCAATTAAAGAGCGTGTAACATACAGCTCGACAGTTGGCGGAACGGAATACCTGATAACCGGATAAAGATCGCAACGGCTACGTTGACAGTAGGTTTGTCAAGGAAGTGACACGTATATCGATGGTATAAAGCAGCGGAGACGGTGCAGATATACCAGAGAGAGAGAGACGTGTGGACAGTTAAACAAGACTGTCTGTCGGTCGAAGTATAGCGCTGACAGCACACAGAACTTACAGGTGGCACGACGTAGGACGTGGACCTGTGTAATTGACAGTCAAACATATTGGCCGTGGAGGTTTGCTGGGCAACACGGATCAGACAAAGAGTGCTCGAAGGGCGCCAGGTGTACTCGATCCAATGGTCAGTTGGGCGGAGGTCTATTGTGTAATTGACAGCTGAAAATTAGTGAGGCCGCGGGCCTGTCAAAGTCGTGATGCCGTTAGTGCTCACGCAATTGTAAATTGAAGAGTTATCACACCAATAAAAGAATAGTTGGAGCGCAACACGATCAGGGTTGGCTCCGTCATTATATATTCTTGTTATGTTAATGGGCTGCTTCATTATGTTATACTAAAAGAATTATAAGTAAATAACAGATTTATTATAATTGCTTTTTCGGTTATAAGCTGAAGCGTCAGTTATGAAGTTAACTTAATTTGATAAGCAGAAATTAACGTTAGTAAAGTGGAAGGCGTAGTCCGTGTACGCCCGAACCCGACGTAAGGTGGTGCCGCACCTCCCGTCAACGAAAAAAAAGTTACGGGGGCGTGACACGCAGCCTCAGAATGTCGAAACGAGCATTACATTAATCTATAAAAAAGAAGTGCACAAACAGAGTTTGCGGAATCAAAGGTCAGCGCCCCTTAAATCTGTAGCGCAACTCTTCATATGGAAGGAGAATTCCATTGGGAGCACGAAATAGTCAAAAGGATGTATCACTGTCAAAGTTTGAAATACAAATCTGAAGAGCACAAAGCCGATTGGGAGCACGAGACACCAAAAGCCAAACAACGACCAACCACAGGAGGATTTTGAAAGCGTTTATTTTTTTATTCAAGACTCTTGAAAAAAATCATGAAGAAAGTTTTTTGTTTTGAAAATTTCTCCCTCAATTAAAAAAAGGAGTACATTCAATTCTTTTTTAAGCTCTTAAAAAAGGGCTTATGTGATTTCTTAGAAGGGCTTCGAGGGTATTATTTTAAAAGTGTTCATGTATTTTTGTTTTTAAGGGATTTGTTCATAGTTCCATGAATATCTTGTAAAACGAAACGAACAAAAGTTCCAATTGGTTGTAAAAAGGGTTTGTGAAATTTTATGAGAGCATTGTTTTTTTAGAGAATTTGTATGTTCATCTATTTTGTAGATTCTCGGTAACAAAGAAGCTGCTATAGAGGTGTAATCATAGGCAACTTCTATGTATGCAAGTCAATTTTCTTGTTGAGCCATATTTAGTCAATACTCAACAAATGGGAGAAGGCAAGAGGCTGAGAAAATCAAAGGAAAAACAAGAGTTTTTTAAGATCTATTTGAACGAGTTGGAAGACAAAAGGAAAAATAATGCCTTCACATTAAAAATGCATAAAAGAATGTGTAGATGACAACGATCTGAATCCCCTCATTGTAGATGCAAAGACAACCAAGGAAGCCTGGCATACCCTTGAGAGGAGTTTTGGTGTAATGAGGAGTAATCTCGTTAAAGAAGAAAAGGAAGGTGGATCTACACCAACAAATCTACAGAAAGAGTTTGATCAATCCAACTTCAAAGTGGATGACAATGATGATGGTTTGTTACCAACTATAAAGAAAGAGCACACAAATGCTTGTGAATCCCACTATGTGAAACCACAAGTGGATGACCCTTTAGTGAATCTAGTAATAGAGCTTGCTAATTGGTGAGGAAAATTAATTACCTATCATTTAATTGTCAACCCGGAGGTTTCGTAAAACTTGCGAAGCATGCGTGCACTATATATGCTAGAAATTAACTTCCAATTTAGATCAATCTAACTACGAAACCAAATAACGACAAACCAAATTCACCTATTCTAATTCAAAAATCAATTCAAAAGAAATTATAGTACAATGCGTGGAATTGAATTCTTAATCTATCACACTTACAGGAATTGAAATCTTGATCTACCACACTTACAGGAATTGAAAAGCACACCACTCTTTCATAAATGAAATTACATGAAATAAAATCTACTCTAAGGGATCATGTGTGCATTATCAAATCAGGATCCTATGAAATGAATAATCAAAACCACATGATATGAAATAAAAGCAAAAACAATCATTCTTAACCTCTAGATATGAAAGCAAATAAAAGCAATCATTCTTAACCTCTCACACAGAAAAAAACATGAAATAAATAAATCTTAATCTATGAAAACAATAAATCTCACATATTATAGATGACCAATCCAAAAGCATGAGGGATAGAAAGTTGAGAGGCTCCAAATGCAAGCATAACCAATATCAAAGTGAGCATCACTCATGAGCATGGTGCCAAATCCAAATTCTATATTCAAAACAAGAGCATTTCCCCAACTTTTCACATGCCTTTCAAAAGAGAAGGCTCTTCTATATATACAAAAACATAAGAATCTACCTCATTAATGGAGGTCCATTATTCTCTCCCTAGATCCCTAGAAAATCTCATAGAGTTACAACTCAAATAGGTAATGATGAGACACATATCCTCTTTGATCTTTATTCAAATCTTCTTCTATATCTTGAAGATAATTCGAATTTGAGAATTGGAGGCCACATAAGGGTGCCTTGGAAGCTTCAAAATGACCTACACATGTCATGAAACTCAAGCCACTTTTAAGTATTAGTAAGTATATGTCATTTTTCTAAGTTTTAACCATTTAATTCACTTATAATACTAGAAAGCATTAACTTTTGGAAAACACAAAGGTAACCCATATAATTAGGAAAATGGAGGCTAATGAAAGGTTATATGGTCATGGAGTTGTGACATGTGAGTGAAATGGTGGTGATAAAGGTGAAAGTGGATGATATTTTGAACACATTTTGGAGACTCTACGCCGATGATAGTGAAGCTACCATTGGACCAGCCAGTGGTATGGTGAATTCAACAATTAAAATTGTTGATGTTGTCTTGATGAAAAACAAATAGCCAATATGAGTGGTTGCACATAATGCAACAAAAAAATATCATAGATATGATGTTATATGGGGAGAAAATTCCTCTTGGGTTTGAAAACCAAGTGGAGGATTTTTTTTTTTTACAGCAACACAGGGTAGTTGAGAAGTGGAAGCAACATAGAAAAAAAAGGAAGCACGGGAGGAGAAATCTCTCATTGCAAATCAGGATGAATAAAATCAACATGGTTTTGCAAATGTTTTTAAATTTAACCTTGATTTTGAATGTGCAAATGTTAGCAGTAACCAAGAAGAAGCAACAAAATTTTAAGAAAAAATAGAGTTTCTTGAAGCATGGCTTGCAACACCATGTTTTGATGAAGTCTGCATAGAGGTTGCAACAATGAATGTTGAAGAAAATATGGACATTGTACGAAATGCACATAATAATGAAATTTTCATGTATTGGAGTTGTGGAGAGATAAAACTTTATTCTAATCTTATGTTGCAGCAAATTGATGATCAAAATATTAGTGATGAAGGGCACATAATTGAAGATGACATGTGACAACAGTCTACATACAAGAATCTTTGTGAAGGAATAGATGATATGCATGGACAGCATGGAACAATGGAAGAGTTGCACCAACAAATGAAGAAGTTGAAATTTGAAGTCTACAATAAAAAGATAAAGATGAAGCAATTCAGAGGATACATAATCTAGAAGAAAAGGAAACCTAGCTAATGCCATTTTTTTTTAAATTGTAAGCTTAGCTGAGACTTAGACCAACCGAAATCTTAGTTTAAATTTTTGTGGTTGTAATGAAGGGGGAGTGTTGGAGAAAATAATTCCAACCCCATATTCCTATCTGCCAGGTGTGATAACTGTCAATCCATTCATAGTCAATTTTAGTTTAGTCCAGTTTGGTTGAGTTATAGTTGAGTTCTAGTTCAATTATTAATTATTGTTTTCTCCTATATAATCTTATTCAACTATCACTGAGTAATGAGAATTGTGAGTTTTGCTCAATTTCCTAGTTTCGAGTTGATTCTTGTCTCTGTCTTTCTCTTATGCAATCTTTAACACCAATGCCCTTAGTTTAAGTCAGAGTCGGTTCCTCCAATGAGTTGAAGGCATGCCAAATTCAAATTTTGTAGACATCTACCTGACCAACCATCATCCTCATTTCCTATGACATGGATTCCATATAACTAGATAGCCTAGTCTCTTACAACCCATCACTACTCAACTGAGGTAACATGTTTTTAATTTAAGGAGACATGGGAACCAAAGAGCATCAAAATTACATATTTTATACGTGGATTTCATAAAGAAGTGTCCATGTGCATCTCCAATCAAATAATGTTCACAATCTGACAACAAGCATCCATAACATGTTGTGATACTTCTTCAATGACTCTCTCTTTCTTGTTGCATAGATTCTAGTTAGGATTACTCTTGTTCATGTTGAATATGGTATCCATTCTAAAAGGGATTGATCCATACTATTCTAATTTCATTTTAAGCAAACTCGTCCCTCCTTGTACATAACATAACTCAAATTGGAATTTAATCATAATCATGAAATCTGCAAAAATCCACCCAAGCAATGTGATACTAACGAGTAGATGTATGGCTAGATTCCCATGACAAAGCATTTAAAATATATGCTTCCAGTTGAGGGAAACAATGTCACATTTTTAGATTATCATTATTATGTATATGTTTGAGATAAATTTCATACTTTGAAATTTACATTATGTTTTGTTTCCTTGACATGACCATATCATTGTCTTATTTAATTTAGTCTATGTCACTTGCCTTGAATGGTTTGTACGTCTGTGTTTGGATGCTTTGAGTGGTTTGTGTGTTCTTGTTTTTGGATTTGGATGGTAATGTTTGTGAATGTTGCCATTGTTATTTTATAGTGTATGTAATTGTCTATTAGTAATTAGTTGGTGATGAAGAAGGGGGATAATCTTGTCAATAATTTGCAAGAGGATTGATACTGCACATCTATTTCATTTAATTTTAGGTAGCACAACTTATGACAACTAGTTAATTCTTAATAGTGTCCCTTGAGGTATTACAAAATATATCTTGAAGAGTAGTTTTAATAATTTATTGCATCAATATTACTCTTGAAATAATATATATCTTGAAGAGTAGTTTTAATAATTTAATGTGTAAATATTACTCTTGAAATAATTTGTTTTTGTTAATATTGAAATAACTTATTTCCTTCAAGAATATTTTGATGATTTTTTTTTTAAATCTATACTCTCTTTTGCAAAGTCAAGAAATAACGTATTTTTTATTTTTTTTAATGAGTTGATAGATTTACAAAATCTTTAAATTATTTGTTTCTCCAAACAATTATCACATCTCGAGTTTCTATATATCTTAAAAATGGATCTTGAATAACATTTTGATGAAATTTTTTGAGAGACGATTTGTTTCGAATGTTTGTAAATATATCTTTTCCTCGAAAAAATATTTTGAATACATTGTTGCATGCAATTATCTATTAGTAATTTTGAATATATGTATTTGTCTATCAGTAATTAGTTGGTGATGAAGAAGGGAAATGATACTTTCAAGATTTAATTTTCACTTTGCAGGAGGATTGATTTTGCACATCTATTTCATTTTAATTGTAAGTGTTACAACTTTGATAACTAATTAATTCTTAATAGTGTCCCTCTAACTCCATAGTGCCACAACTTTTGATATATTAGTAGTGACACTATTAGTTTTTCCATCTTTTCATATCGATTATATGAAAAGGGAAGTTGAAATTGTAAACCATTCAAATATTTAACTTGAGTTATTGTAGTAAACATCATACCTTGTCTCTCTTTCTCACCAATATTAGGAGGTTGAATTACTATAACACAAAAATCAATGCATCTAATGCAAGCAATAAAATAGGATTAGAACTTAACATCTACACTAAAATCAATGCATCTATTGCAATCAATCAAATAGGATTAGAAATCAACATCTACAATGAAATAAATGCATCTAGTGCGAGCAATCAAATAGGATTAGAAATCAACATCTACATTGAAATAAATGCATCTAGTGCAAGCAATCAAATAGGATTAGAAATCAACATCTACATTGAAATCAATGCATCTAGTGCAAGCAATCAAATAGGATTAGAAATCAATATCTACACTGAAATCAATGCATCTAGTGTAAGCAATCAAATAGGATTAGAAATAAACATCTACATTGAAATCAATGCATCTAGTGAAAACAATCAAATAGGATTAGAAATCACCATCTACATTGAAATCAATGCATCTTTGCAAGAAATCTTCTCCCCTCTCTCCCCCCCATCTATATCTATATCTCCCTCCATATCTCCTTCTTTGTCTCTATATCTCACCCCTCCAGAAACACACACACACACACACTCTCTCTCTCCATAGTTATCTATCTCTCCCTCTGTCTCTCTGTATATCTCTCTTCTTCTGTCTCTTCAGCTTCCATCTATATCTCTATCTCCCTCTGTCTCTTTTTATCACCCACAAAACATATACACTCTTTCTCCATATCTATCTATCTCCCTCTCTCTCTCTCTCTCTCTCTCTCTCTCTCTCTCTCTATGTCTTTCTTCTTACCTCCCTCTCTCTCCCCCTCCACCTCCATCTCTCTCTCTCCCTCCCTCTCTCCTTCTCTCTCTCATGTCATCTCTCTCTTCCTTCCTCTCTCTCCCTTTTTCTCCCACCTCCCTATGTCTCTCCCCATCATCTCTCTCTCTCTCTCTCCACCCTCCAACTATGTCACTATCTACCTCCCTCCCTCTCTCCTTCTCCCCCCACCTTCTCTCTGTCTCTCTTTCTTTGTCTCTCTTTGTTAGAAAATTATATATTATAGAGAAATGTAACACATAAAATATATTGTAGAAATATAAACACAGAAAACCCATAAAACAAGAGAGAAACAACCAGCTCTTCCTTTTATATTATCCAGAAAAATGAAGAGATACAACCTACAGTAGATCCGCTATAATTCCTTCTTCGCTCTCACACAATATCCTCTCTCTTTCTCACTCAGAATACACATCTACATAGACGTAATACAATTCCCTCATATATAGCGAGGGGTTTCCTTTTAGGGGAAAAAACCCTAAATTAAACATAACTTCTACCGTTAGATTTCCGCCTAATGAACGGCCCATATTGACTACGAAATTACAACATTTTACAAGGAAATTTTACATCTATTTTTAGCTTCGAGGGCATTTCCCCCGATCCCTCGCCAGGGGGAGGCTCCTAAAGATTGGTGCCCCCCCCCAGACCCCCATTACAACAAAAATAACGGGTGGCGTTTCCGCCCCATTACGAACTAGGGTCCAATGCAGAGATACCTTTAAATAAGGAAGATAATCAGGCTCCACACTCAACATCTCTATCTCATCCCCAGACATACACACTCTCTCTCCATCTCTCCCTTATCACCCGCACACACTCTCTCTCTCCACTTTTCTCTCTCTATGTCTTTCTTCTTCCCTCCATATCCCCTTCCAAATCCATATCCTTGTCCCTCCCTCTCTCCTCCTCTCTCTCCCTCCCTCTATCTCTCTTACCCACTCCCCCTCTCTCACTCCTCTCCTTCTCTCCCTCTTTGTTCCTCCTCTCCCCTCTCCTTTAGTCTATCTTCATTAGTTCAAGCAATCAAATATGATTATAAATCACCATTTACACTGAAATCAATGCATCTATTGAAATAAATATTATTCTCTATCTCCCTCATCCATATATATATATATATATATATATATACATATATATATATATATATATATCCTTCTTTGTCTCTCTATCTTAGACCCCCCAAACACACACACTCTCTCTTTCCATATATCTCCCTCCCTTCCTCCATCCCTCTCTCTATCTCTCTCTTCTTCCCTCTTTTCACCTTACATCTATATGTCTACCTTCCTCCGTCTCTCCTTTGTCTCTCTATATCACCCCCAAAACATACAAACTCTTTCTCCATATCTATCTATCCCTCCCTCCCTCTTAGAATTTATGTGCAAAACAACCCTTCATTGTCTTTTATGTAGTCTCATTTTGGTTGGGATGCATATATAGACACAGATAACACACTTCTAAAGAATTTCCTAATAATGGAGGCCAACACATACCTACAATATATTCTACTTTTGTTGAATTTTGTTGTTTTGGTTAAATTCTACAATGAAAATCACTAAATTCTAGCTCTAGCTAGTGTATGAATATGCACTAATTCAGTGGAGAATTTCATGGAATTCTAAGAAAGGTCATATGGACCTCTATTATAAATTCAAAACTAATGACAACACTCTTAAATTTAACAACAATTGCTCCTAATGATTTCTCAGTTGGACCAAACACACTATATTGTGCCTACAATACTCATTGAATTTATATGACCAAATGAAATATCCTTATGTGATAATTGTTGTATTTTCTTATTGTTTTTGCGTTAAAAATAATAGATATCTAAAATTTGATTTATATGTTTAACTGAGTTGCAATTTAAATGGATAAATTGTGTTATAAACCAAAAAAAAAAAATTGGTGTTGGGACCGTACATCAAATTGCATAAAACACACTGTCATCAAGAAATAAATAAGCGCAAGAAATTCCTTTTCATTAACAAAATTCTATTTCACAGAATGCAAATTCATTTTTGTTTAGTGTCAACATTGATTTTTATTAATTTTTATTATTATTTTATTGGACGTGACATACTTACACTTCACCCTTATCGTGGGTTGTAGAATGCACCTCTTGACGCAACTAGTTTAGTCAATTTTCGCTCTTTCCTCTTGTATTTGAAAAATTAAGTCTATATTACTCTATCGCTATTCTTATTCATAACTTATTTTGATTGTTAAATTGATTAATAATAGATATTGGACATTACTAATGTCATTGTCATTAATAACAGATATTTGTCGCACATCAATCTATTATTCATGAAGTAAGCCTTAATCAACTTAGTTTTTAACAAAAAAAAATACAAATAATAGAAATAAAATATATTGTTATTCCAATTCATAATATATTTTTCTTCTCTCAACTATAAAGTGGTGTAAATTTACTATAATAATATAAAATAGGTGAGAAATTTCTTACATAATCTATTTATTCATGAGTTAAATCTTGATGAACTTGGTTTTAATACAAAAATATAAATATTAATTATAATTAAAAGAATGTAGGGAATCCAATTTTTAGAGGAATATCAATTATATGTTTTTTTCAACATAATATATTCAAACAATTCAAGAATAAATATTGAACACTTGCAATAACTAGTTTTGCTAGTTTGGGGAGGAGCACGATGGAGGTCCTAAAGTGTGACAACGATGGTGAGTACAGGTGACAGAGCGTGGAGACAGATCTCTACAGCAGGTGGCAGACTCCGGATCGACCACGTGGGCTATTCTCTGGGCTGCGGTTTTCTCCTTATCCCGGCTTCTCCTGGCCTGCTGCATTTTTACTGTGGTTTACTGCATTGGGTTTACCTCAGCCGCGACCTCCATTTAGGGTTGTCTCCCCTATTTCCACCTTACTGTCGGTTACAGGCAGCTGGCGTAAACGTTACCTGACAGCTATGGACCTCGAGTTGGTAGATTACTCGGAGGATCCCCTGCCGGAGGGCTCTGTTTGGACTACTCTGCATTCAGCGAGGGCTAACCACACTCCATTCAGCTGTGAATTGAACGTGACCATCACTGACCTGCCTTCAATCTCAGGCCGTTTGGTCATCCGGTCATCCTACCAGACTTTCCGCCTACCTGGCCGTCCCTTTCCTCCCTGCTGGTTTCCCCATCCTCGTTAGGTTTTGCTTTGAGCTACCTAAACCCTAACCCCCCGGAGTCATGGGCTAACCCTCCCTACATCCCCCTCTCTGGTGGTCCTTCCTCTGTACCTCTCTCGTCAGCCCCCTCACCTTTGACTCCGCCTTATTAGGTTCACGTCTCTGTCCCTCCTCCCGAAATCCCCATCATTCCCCCCTTCCCCTCTGATGCCCCTTTACCGCCCCTCCTCCCCCCAGCCCTGAGTTTATCACATCCACTGGGATCGTTTCAGATACAAGGGCATCTCCACCCGAGCAGGCGAGACCTCGGAAGAAGGTGAAGTGCTTCAGATCGAAGACCGACGACACCATCCTGCGGTTGGAAGAAGACATTCAACTGGCGGAGTCAATGGATATAGCGGATCGGGTCTTAGTTGGAAGGATTCGAGGCAGGAATTACACAGCGGATCGACTAAAAGCATGGGTAGCCGAGGTTTGGGGCCATAGACTCGTTGATCTCCCCATCGTACAGACATTCGTGCATGGATGGTTTGCTCTCAAGTTTGCGCGGGTGGATCATACCAACTGGGTGCTTTCCTCCTACTTGCATTTTGAAAATGCCCCGGTTCACTTGAAGAGATGGTCGTCGTTATTTGATTCGGATTCAGAACAACTCGAGATAGGACCCATTTGGGTCAGGCTTCCTGGACTTCCCCCACACTTTTGGTCCGAAGAAATATTCAAGAGAATTGGGAATGCGCTCGGCTCGTACATGGGTTCAGATAAGTCCTACCTTGTCACGGGGAAGATGTCTTATGCTCGAATCTTGGTGCATATGGACACTCGTGGGGGTCTGCAAGAATTCATCACCATACAGTGGAGGAACCTTACCAGGAAGCAGATACTAGACTATGAGGGCATGCCCTATCGATGCCGGTGTTGTCATAAGGTCAACCATGTTTTTAGAGACTGTCCCCTCAACCCCAATAGGTGTCTAAAATAGAGGGAGCATGAGCAGCATTTCCAGGCACCCCCGGTATCTACTCCAGAAGAGTAGCCGATGGAGGAACAACTGACACATGATGTGGCCGAGAGAACTGATGATGCTGATCTTGGTCCCAACAAGAAGCGAGGGAAAACTCCTTCGAGGCCACCCTCTCCGCCGTTGACGTGAGCTCAGGCGGCTTCTGGGGAGGCTTTCACCACGGGGAACGTAACTCAGCCCCCAACAGCTCACCCAAGCAGGTGACACTCAGGGACGACTCTAACTGGTTAATCATGGAGGAAAGAGACGGTAGCAGCTATCAGTATTATCACAGACCGTTTATATAGCTTGCATGAAAGCTCAACAGAAATTGATTTTTTGTATTTTATTTTTTTTTATAATAGTTGATAATCATATGTAAATCCTCTGTTTATATCTTCACTAAGTACAGACAATTATAGAGCTCTCTGCAAAGAGAAACAGATATATTTATAGACTCTTTTTGGTTTACAAAGCCTTTAATGGCGAACACAGTTTTGACTGGACATGATGGACAAGCTATGCCTGAAATATTGTATATGCAACGCATCTGCAAAATGCAGTTTCTTTATTAATAAAGGAAGTGCGACTTTTCCACGGAAATATAATATATATATAATTATAATATATATAATAATAAATAATTATATATATATATATATTACCCTTTCCTCTCCTATTTGAAAAAAAATCAATCATATTACTCAATTGCTATGTTATTCAAATTGATTTGATTTTAAATTAATAATATAGTTGAACATTAATGTAATGTCATAAATAGTTATATAGATATTTCTCACACATTAATTTATTATTCATGAAGTAAGCCCTAATCCACTCATCTTTTATCAAAAACATATAAATAAGAAAAATAAATTATGTTACTATTCCCGTTCATAATTTATTTTTATCTTTTTAATTCATAATATATTTTTAATAACTATATTTGAATTTAATTGAATTCAAAGATTAATATTTAATTTTCAAAAAATTCTAAATATTTTTAGTAATAATAATTGTAATTTGAATCAATTTAAATCTTTTATTAATTAATATTTGGATTTGAATTCAATAAAGTAATTATAAATTCATTTGATTTCAAATTTAAATCTTCTAGAAATCTTCTTTTTGAGTCAATATTAATTATTTGGACTCATCACTCTCAACTTCCCTAACACCTATATTTTTTCCCTACCAGCTATGTTCACTCCATCTTAATCTAGCCTTCTCTAACAGTAACATTCACACCTTTTGTATTTAACTAGATCCAACACTCTTCATATATTCTATTAAGCTTCTTGTCCCTGAAGATGGGTGAAGTGTTCACCCGAAACGTCGGGCACATCATTGAATATAATACACATTTTTTTCCAAAACTTATCAACATCAAATTATCTTGTGAGCTATAAAGTGGTGTAAATTTCCCATGGTAAAATATAATGATGATGAAGATGATAATGAAGATGATTAACATCCACCAAGAGTGAAATATGGTCTCTTGGACCTTTCTACAACATAAATTGATGACTCATAACTCTTTAGAATTTTATTTCTATGCTCGAAAAACATTAAGAGAATATTTCAAGATCAACATAATTTTGTTGAGTTAAAAGGTCAAGAAGGTTGGTAGTGTCACAAAAATTTTAGATCTCATCTGATTATGAGCTAGATAATCTAGGAGAACTTAGTGCTTTTCATATTCACCCTCTTAGTGTTACAAAGGTGATAGACATTTTCTTCCCAAGGTGTTTCGAAATTTACCAATTATGTCTAGTTTCACTATCGAGATCATGAGAGTTTGTTCTTATGTTGAAAATGTTTATTTTCTTTTTTACACTACTCAAAACAAAGTGTACATACTTCTAGCTTTCGATATTTGGACTGTGGGAGAAATTCCAAACCAACAGGTGATGCAAGGAGAACCAACAGAGGCTCAAGGGCCTAATATTTTTCAAACTAACCAAGTGTTTTTATGTGCAGGCCATAAGCACGATGAAGAAGGGTAGCCATCTGAAGTTGTCATGGATATTGTGGATGGAGGAGCCATTCTTAGAAAAAAGGATGAAGAGAGACTGCTTGGAAGTCTCATGGACTATATGGAAATTCCAAAGTGGCAGAAGGCACTGCAACCTGATAATGGTGATGAGACACTAAGTGGAAGTCTCATGACAAATCAACAGATAAAGCTAACAGAGGAATGGATGGCAAAAGCACCATGTGAGGATACAAGGCATTTTCTTTTTAAGATTGGTGAATTTTATGTGAATGAAATTCTTGCAAGGGAGGAGAATGGATGATTGGACCAAAAGGAGGATGAGGGTACTAAGTTGTTCCAAGGAGGAAAACTAATATAGAAAATGGTGGACAATCCTCAAAGCAGGACGAGGCAGTTTCTCCGAGGCAGAAGCAAGGAAAAATAAATTTGTTCCATGAAGACAGACAAAGAGGAATGACTTGCAAGCAACTTCCAAGAGTGACCATGGTACTTAGCAACCATGACAAAGAACAAGGACATAATCGATGTTCTGTTAGAATGAAAAAGAAAAAGGCCTATGCACCAAGGGAAGGACTGTTGACAACAATAGAGGCAGAGAAGCCTCATGTTGATAGTTTATGTGTGAATTTTGTAGGTGAAGAACATGGACAGGAGGTCCAAAAGAGTGAAGGTGCATAGACGACTTCAAAATAGTAGAAGCAAGAAAAGATGAAAGTAGTTGTGAGGTTGATTTATAGCCACACAAATGATGAAAAACAACACTAGAAGGATGCTACAAAGAGGAGTGAAAATGAAGAACTGGAATGTCACTAAAGATGCTTGCAAGGAAGATGTACAACAATGTACAACTACTACATTGCGATGGTATGAGCAAGAGTTAAGGTCTCTAGAGGATTGACTGAAAGATCCTAGAATTGGAGAAGAATGCACATAGAGTATAGCGAAAGAATTGAGGGAAGATGAAATGGTCAAGGAATCAGAGTTGTATGGTAATGATGAGCAAACTACTGAAGGTATGATTGCAGGAGAAAAAGAAGGACAACAAATGTTGTTAGGAGGAGAAGAAAAAAATGATGAGATTAGTGTGTATCTTGAAAATTTGTTTCATTGGAAATCAGGGAGTTCATGGCAACAAACAGTGATAGGAAGTCTCCAAAAATTTGTAATATTGTGTTTTATTATTGGTATGAGGATGCAGAAGAATGAAGATGATATGATGAGGTAGAGATTGAGATCCTATAGAGACCGATGGGATTGATTGGTGTTCGCAGTTTGGACCAACTAAGAAGAAGTAACATGTACCTGCAAGAGTGTAGACTTGACATGGAGGTTGAGGAAATCATGATGTTGATAAGGGAAGTACCTAGGGAATGGTATCATGATGAGGAAATGGTAATTAGTTCCAGCACATGGTTTACTATGGAACACTGCAGCAACATGGCGAAGGTGAGACAACTGCGAAACAAAATCTAGGATCATGGAAGGAGAAGGACAAACGACAGTAAGTTGACTGTATAATATTATCTTAGTAGGACAAGTGGAACACAATAAAAAGAAACTTGGGACCCTAGCAAGGTGAAGTCGGGATTGGAGAAACAATATGATCAAGCTTATGGGTAGTTGCAAAGTAAGGTATGGGACCAAAGAGAACTGAATGAAACATCAATCCAACAAAGCAAATTAAGTGGGCAACTACAACATAAAGTTTGGGACCGTGGAGGTTTTCACCTATTGAAGGCCATTGACCAAGAGGTCAAAAATTTTTTACCCCATATTTTTTTCCTAACCAAGAAGGGTCAAAAAATTTTCTACAGGGAAAGGAATTTCCCTCGTGGGTTCCTTTCCCTGGTGGGTAAATTGTACAAATTAGAAATCGTAGGTTGTAAATTTGTCATGTGTTTCTTTGTAATTTTGCTGAGTTGTTAGTTTGTTTTAGTCACTGACCAAGTGGGCCTTTTTCAATGTAACAAGTGTAAAATTAGAAATGTGGTATTTTTTAGGCTACTATACAAATGTCGCATTCTTATTGTTTCTGTTGAGATATTTTCCGACCAATATATTATGTATATGTAAGTGTGTGCAATAGTGTAAGGAAGGTCTCCCGAGTTAGAGATTTGATGAATTTGGAGAGGAAGAAGCTCCCAATGCATTTGAAGAGGGACTCAAATAGGGAGTCCGCAAAACGTAATTGTACATATTTTTTGAGTAAGGGATGATTATGAGTTTAGAATCTCTCAGTGTATTTGCGTACGATTCCTCTGCGTAGACTCTGTGGATTTGATTCTATTAATATGGAATTTCATAGGAGAGTATTGAATCATATCGGTATTGTATAGGCTGAAAAAAAGCTAAAAAGGAAAGGTGGTGGGTTTGTAAGTTCCCATTCAACCTTGCATCTAATTGCCATCCAACCGAGAAGGTGTAATCAACCGTAGACCTCTAAAATTATCGTTTATATGTTTAATGTTGACTCATGCAGAGGGGAGTAAAGTTCTGGTTGCTAGAACCATTCAGAGCTATTTGTATGGTTTAATAGATTTGATTGAATTGTGAAGGAATTGCGTAAGGGAAGAGTGGGGCTGGTGGTGAACGAGCTATGGTAAGATGCGTGGATTTTCAGTAAGGCCGAATCTTTTATAGCAACAACTGATAATTACTCTTCTTAACAATTCATAATTATTATCATTGTACTCATAACTACTCAGACATTAAAATTTGTAGTAGTAGGTAGTGCTATTAAACTTTGTACCTTTATTCATAACTACCAAGGTATTAATTCGTCTGAATCTATCCATTCATAATTAACAAATAAAATACATAACAGTTATCGGGTTCTTTTCTTTCAATGTTTCATATAGGATATTTGTTAACGGTTGGACTTCTACATTCTTCTAATGATATTAGAAATCTAAGCATTCAATATTTATAACGATTAAAGAGTTCTAAGCAAAAATAAATAAATAAATTTCGGGAACCAAATTCTTCATCCGATACCTTTGTCATCATCAGTTCATCTCAGTGGGAATGTGTACATTATTTTATTGGTCGAGTTTGAATCATTACACTGGTCCATATTTACGATAGGAGATTAAATATTTTATAATGGAGATATATACATCTTCGATCTATATTTAAAATTTAATTTATAATAGATATGTTAATTTACTAATATATAAATTAATTTTTAGCAAAATATAATTTATTGTTAATATTATAGTATTGAATTTAGGTTTTTGTGATCTATATCAAGTTTATTGAGAAGAGTTTTTGGGGAAAAAAACATCATAATTCATTTGTTCATGTGTTTCGAACCAACAAGTGTGGTTTACTAACAAGTGTGGTTCATCATTGGTTGTGTCTACAAAGTGATTTTAGCAAAAAAAACTCTTCTCAATAAATATTAGTGTGTTAAAAAAATATTTGACATGATAAATAATTTTTTTCATTAAAATTATTTTTATTATTTATAATAATTTATTGAACATTACAAAATATTATATTATTCATATATATTTTAATTGGAGTTGTATTTAGTGTGATTTTTTAGACTTTTCTGTGCTAGAATTCGGCTGAATTGTGAAAAGCCTCTGGGGTGTTTGGATTGTGCTAGGGTGCTTGGATTGTGCAAGGGTTACCCATCAAGCTTGTGATTTCAATAAATTCCTGTCGGGTTTTAGAGAAATTAGATGGGAAAAACCCACCAGAAAAGCTTTTAAAAAGTCGCACTAAAGACAAGGTAATTGTCGAAGGTTTTTTATTTCAACTTAAGGTGGATGAGGATCTATTGACTTTTTTTTTTTAATTAACTGCCTAGATTGATTCTCAAGGGAATATGATTAGCGTATGCTTAGTCTTAATGCTTATCAATCACTATAGTGTGTTACAGAGTTTGTTAGGTTGCATTGACTATTAATAAATTTAAAAAATTAGATTCGTGCCATATGACTCCGTGCCACCTAATTTCCTAGGGATTTGAGATTATTCTAATTCTAGTAAGTTCATATTCTAATTACATGGGGAAATTAATATATAAGAAAATTTTATTTAGCAAAATGGTCCATTTTACAATTAGATGTGCAATTCCTTTTTTTTTTCAAATTAAAATAAATTCGTGTGCCCATCAATTTCCTAATGATTTGAGATTATTCCAATTCTAATAAAATTCATATTCAAATTAGATGGGGAAATTAATATATAAACCAATTTTATTTAGCAAAATGGTCCATTTTACAATAAGATGTGTAATGTTTTTTTTTCCAAGATAAAGTTGAGCCCATAACCTTTCTATGAATGGTTAATAGGATAAATGTGTACATTGGTAAGACATTCTCCTGTTGCAATAGTCTTTTTATTATATTTATAACTCTGGCTATATCAACCATATTAATATTCTTAATGTGATTGTACTAATTAATTTTATAGTAATTTACGAAATAGAAATTAATTACTTAGTTGCTTTGTGCAAAATATCTAGAATTTAGAATTTATTTTTTCTCTGATTTTAAGAAAAATTAAACATAGAAACTATATTCAATGTCCCAAAAGGCATCTCTCACTCATTAGTAGATCATTATTTGATTCAAAATTAAGTGAGTATCCTCTTTATTTAAAAATGCATCCCAGCATTAAAACAATAATTATGCCAGAAAGCACCTCTAACTGATTAGCAAATCATTATTTCATTCAAAATTGAGGGAGTCGTTTACCGAGGTGGAGGAATTGCCCGAACAGCCAAAAGTGGCCGGAATCCGGGCAAAAAAATTTCAAAAACTCTTGTAGAGGCAGTCTTTGAATCGTGCTTTTGATGGTGGAAATGGATTCGACACCATCAAAAACACCTAAAATTTTGAAGTTTAACAACTATAACTGTTGGAAATAACGCTTAATTAGTTATGTAAAATGCTGACAAAGTAGCCAGCAGATTTTGTGTTCACTGCAAAATTAAAGCAGCAGATTGTTAGGGTGGTCAGTGCTGCTGGAAAGTGCTAGAAATTAGCTGTAATTCCAGTAGATTTATTCCAAAGTTGATTTTAGTAATAGTTTTATTATTTAATAATGTAGTTAATAGTTGAATGAATATATGATATTTGCAGCATTTTTTAGCTCACACAGTGTCTGTGTTTTTTAATTGTTTTATCTATATTTTTTATATGTATTGTTCTTCATAGTACTGTTGGCTTCTCAATTTGCTTGAAATAATTCATTTCATATTCAACAAGTGGTATCAGAGTAGGTAAAATTCTTTTGGATTAAAGTTGTATTTTTGGAATTTCGCCAAAGTTATTCATGTCGAATTCTAACCAGATGCTAGTTCCAGAATTTGATGGGAACGATTATGATTATTAGTGCATTAAGATGCTAACCTTTTTTATTGGAAAAGATTTGTGGGAGATTGTTGAATCAGGATATGAGGAGCCAGCTGATTGGAATGCTCTTACAGCCAATGACAGAACAACAAGAAAGGAAGCAAGGAAGAAGAATGCTCAAGCTTTGTTTCACATTCAGATAGCTCTTGATAAGAGCTTATTTCGAAGAATATCAGGAGCAAAAACTGCCAAAGCTGCCTGGGATACTCTACAAGAAGCTTACCAAGGTAGTGATCAAGTTAAGGTGGTCAAGCTTCAGACATTGAAGCGAGATTTCGATAATTTGAAGATGCAAGAAGCTGAAAGTATCAATGACTGTTGTGTGAGAGTCAAAGATGTGGTCAATAAAATGGCTACACTTGGAGAAGTTGTAAGTAATGAAGTTTTAATTTAAAAAGTATTGAGATCTTTAACACATAGATGGAATCATGTTGCAATATCATGGAAGAAAGTAAGGATTTAACAAAACTACAGTTTGATGAATTGGTTGGATCTTTGATGTCTCATGAAGAAAGATTGAAGGAAACTTTTGAAGCTGTAGAGAAAGCTTTTTCCTCTAAATTACAAATTACAAAGAATGAAGATGCAAGTAGCAGCAGTACCAAAAGCCCTCAAGGTCAAGGTAAATGGCAAAGCCAAAATTATTCAAGAGGTAGAGGAAGAGGTGGCTCAAGTGGAAGAGGTAGTTTCAGAGGAAGAGGTAGAGGTAGATTTGATAAGAGAAATGTTCAATGTTACCATTGTAACATGTATGGTCACTTTGAAAGAGAATGCAGATTGAAAGGTAAAAATGCTAATTATGCTCAAGAAAGTAGTGAGTATCCTCCAGATCACTTATTTTTATCTTATGCCAAAGGTGAAAATACTAGTAAAGATGTTTGGTACCTCGATTCTGGATGCTCTAACCATATGACAGGGAATGAGAAGTTGTTTTCAGCAAAGGATGGAAGTTCCAAATCCAAGATCTAGCTTGGTGATGATAAATCATTGGAGGTTTCTGCCAAAGGAGCTATGGAGCTCCAAACAAAAGAAGGTATAAAGAGTATTCATGACATTTATTATACTCCACATTTGAAGCATAATTTGTTGAGTGTTGGGCAACTCTGTGAGAAAAATTGTAAAGTAGTCTTTGAAAATAAGACATGTACTATCTATGATAAGAATAAGGGAAATAGGGTGATCATTGTTGTGCCTATGACAAGAAATAGGATGTTTCCTTTGAGGTTTGATGAACATAACAGCAATCTTGCTAATATGGCTTATGAGGATTCAAGTTGGTTATGGCATCTCAAGTATGGGCATTTAAATTTTCAGAGTTTGAAGTTTCTAACCTCACATGCATTAGTTTCTAGTTTGCCCAAGGTAGAAGAGCATAAGGAGGTTTGTGAAGGATGTGCTAAAGGAAAGCATGCAAGGGAAAGGTTTCCAAAGGGTAGTGCATGGAAAGCTCATCACCCACTTCAGCTTGTTCATTCAGACATATGTGGTCCTATGCAGACTAAGAGTTTGGGTAAGTCATCATATTTCATCACTTTATTGATGATTACTCACGAAATTGTTGGGTATATTTTTTGAAGGCCAAAAGTGAAGCCCTAGATACATTAAAGAAGTTCAAAGCCCTTGTACAAAATGAGAGAGGATGCAAGATCAAATGTTTGCGGACTGACCGTGGAGGAGAATTCTGCTCAAAATCTTTCCAGAGCAATTGTGATATGAATGGCATCAGGAGGTAGCATACTACAGCATACACACCCCAGCAGAATGGCATAGCTGAAAGAAAAAATCATACTGTGGTTGAAATGGCAAGATGCATGCTACAAACTAAGGGATTGAGCAACTCTTATTCGGGAGATGCAGTTGCTACAACAGTATACATCCTCAACTGTAGCCCCACCAGTGCACTGGAAAATATGACTCCTTATGAAGCTTGGTATGAAAAAAAGCCTAATGTTAATCATTTCAAAGTTTTTGGTTGTTTGGCTTATGTGCATGTACCTGATCAAAATAGAAAAAAGTTAGATGCAAAGAGTGAGTTATGCATTTTTATTGGGTATAGTGAGACAAGCAAGGCTTATAAATGGTATAATCCTCTAACTAACAAGCTTATTGTCTCAAGAGATGTAATTTTTTATGAAGGGGGAGTTTATGGTCATCAAAAAGGCCATGTTTGATGATATAATTGTTGATAATGATCATGAGCAGCCAACTAATGTTTCTGTAACTAGCGGCTTGACTCCACCAAGCATCCCTTCATCAATTTCTTCAACATCAAGTTCAAGTCCAACTTCTTCTCCAAGTTCTACAAGGAAGGGAAGAAGATTGAGTGATATTTATGAGAGGAGTGCAAATCAAACACATGAAGAAAGCCCAATAGGTGAGGTAGTCAATTTTGCTTTATTAGCCAAGGCTGAATTTGAACCATCATGTTTTGAAGATGCATGTACTAATGATGTTTGCATGCAAGCCATGCAAGAAGAGATGGATTCCATTCAAAGTAATGACACTTGGAAGTTGACAGAGCTTCCACATGACAAGAAAAAGATTGGCACCAAATGGGTCTATAAGACTAAATTTAACAGTGATGGGAGTGTTGAAAGACACAAAGCAAGATTGGTTGCTAAAGGATTCACATAGAAGTATGGAATTGATTATGAAGAGACATTTGCGCCAGTAGCAAGACAGGAGACCATTAGAATGTTGATTTCATTAGCAGCTCATAAAAAGTGGAGCATATATCATATGGATGTGAAAAGTGCCTTCTTGAATGGGTACTTAGAAGAGGAAGTATATGTGGAGCAGCCACAAGGTTTTGAAGTGGAAGGAAAGGAGAATAATGTCTACAAGTTGAAGAAGGCTTTGTATGGCCTCAAGCAAGCACCAAGAGCGTGGTACGCAAGGATTGATGGATACTTTCAGGAAAATGGCTTCGAGAGAAGTAA
>APFE031621781.1:4214-45885 GCA_000404065.3 Pinus taeda
AGTTAACCTATCAAATGCCTAACCTAATCAAGTGAAAATGCTATGGGGTGAATTTTGTTATTAACTTGAATGTTTTTATGACCCAATCCAAGTGGAATCAACTCAAATGAACCTCATTGACATGTTCTAAAAAATAGTAGAAAATTACTACTATTTTGCTACAAGAGACTTCCAAATATTCTAGATTTGTGAACTAGTAAACCAATCCAAGTATCTCAGTGATGAATATGACTTTTCAAAGTTGTTCGAAGGATGCATCATGCTTTGAGTTGATAAATAACCTACAAAACAACTCACTTCAATCATTTAACCAATGTAACCTACAACAAAAGAAGCATGAACACTAAATGTAGAAATAAGAAAAGCAAGAATAAGGTATGCATGTGAATAAGAAGTGAAAAGAATAAAAATAAATTGTATATAAGGGCTTTGAGGCTCCTGCGATGGCCAAACCCAAGGATACTCAGAGTCCTATGAAAGAAGCCAAGCTTTAGAAACTAAAAATGGCACCAAACTCCATTATTTGAATCAATCCAAGTACATCCTTGCTAGAAATGAAAATGGAGCTGCTAAATAACAATTTTTCTCCATACGAAGACTAAGACATACATGCCCCAAGAGAAAAATTCGAATTGGTACTTATACAAAGTGATGAGGAAGCATTCTCCTTGAAAGGAGGCAAATTTCCCCTCAAAAAGTTGATATAGTTCTCAACACTAGGAATTTGCATTAAATGAAAGGGAACACGTTCCTAGATTTTCTCAATCATTGGAGCTCCAAAATTTGTCAATAATTTCATGATATTTTATTTATTTACTATCCATTCTTGATCCTCCTGTAGCAGGGAGAAAGTCCCTAGATTATCTCCTCCTCCAAATCTTCATAATCTGGCCAGTATTCTCATAATATTCTACAAAAATAAATAATATTAGGCACAAATACACAATTATCTCTAAACCTTCCTAATGAACATATTAAAATTAAAAATATGCCATCTGATGTAAAAAAAGAGTTTTAATGTGTTTAAGGATAGTTAGATGGGCCTTAAATTGTATCTAATTTGGAGGCCCATCATACCCCCCTACTGAAAGTGTTTCTCATCCTTTGAGTAACTAAGTGACCTAATTATGCCTCATTCATGGCCTTGGTGGCCTCCCTTATTTGTCCTATAGTTTTCCAACACTTTCCTGTAGCATTGTTTTGTCTTCCTTTAGCAGCATTCTGCCTTCCTGTAGCATTTATGTTTTCTCCTTTTGCAACTCTGTTTCTCCTATATCACTTTTCTACCTTCTTGTAGCAGGGCATAATCCTCTTGTTGTTGGTTAGTTTTGGCTCCTCTAGTGGTTGGCTCTATCTATGAGGCTTGGAGCTACTTCGCCTTTGCTTGGAGGGAGGTTACTCCTTCAATTTGCTTCGTATTTCCCTCTAATCCTTCCTTTAGGTGGTTGGTTGATTTCTCAGTTGTTATTGGGTTTGTTGACGGAGGTTTAGGCTTCCCTTGCTTTAGTCTAGTGCTTCTCCTTCGTTTTAAATACAAAGGACCTTGATTTGGCTTCCTTTCCTGAGGCTTGGTTGGTTTTCCCAAGGTTACCAGAGTGATAACCACTTATTTCTCAATGTTTCCCTTTGAAACACTCGATCACTACTCATGCCTCCTTTTATAAGGTCTATAGGTTTCTTCAATGATCCTAGAGGCTCCTTCTTCCCCTTTTTCTCCTCCTTTTATCTCCTATTTTGATTTTTCCTTTGGAATTTTTTTTGTTTTAGCCTCCTATTTCTCTCTTTGCCACCCTCTTCTTCTACATAACCATCCCTGGTTGTCTCCTCAAGTTCCAATAGGATTTTACCTTGTGATTCCAGAAAAGTTCCTCTATCCATGTCAAAAAAAATTGTTCATGCCACAGGGCATTGAATGTGTTCTAAACGTTTCTGCAAGTGATCCCTATTGCCAATTATCAATTTCAGAGAAATTTAGGGTTTCAACTTATGGCAAGAGGAGGAGGAGTGCTTCCTTTGATTATTGAGGTATGTCAATTTCAAAAAAAGTGTATTCTCCTATCATAATTCTCATACTCACAAGAAAACTCAACACTTTAAATTTTGTCAGGGTTCTGCTACAGGATGTTTAGTGGAGGAATTTTTCAAAAATTCTTTGAATTTTTCAAAACTTCATGGAATTTTTCAAAACTTCACAGAATTTTTCAAAAAATCACAGAATTTTTCAAAAATTCATAGAATTTTTGTTTGTAAGAGGTGAGAGATCAAGTACTTACCCCTTCCTTCCATAATCCTTCAAAACTCTACGGTTTTTTGGCCAATAATGTGTAAGACAGGGCCCCTTGAATCCATTTTAATTTCAAATCTATCAAATGCCGAGAGGATAAAATATCGCGTGGTGCAAACCTCTTTTATGAGTGTAAAACTTGAGGAAATGTTTCGAGAGATTTGATCACTCTTAACGGAGTGAAGATGGATCTAAGTTGGTTTATATATATTTATATATGATATATATATATATATTATATATATATATATATATATTATATATATATATTTATTATATAGTCTATAGTATATATTATATATATATATATATATATATATTTATAATATATTATGTTTGATTAGTTAAGACAATCCACTTGAATATCTGTTGTTAGACTGTATAACCCAATAAGCTCCTATGTTATATTGTAAAACCCATTAAGAATATGTACCTATGTCTTTGGAGGAGCTGAGGATATTGACTATCCCTGATTTAATTTTATTTTTAATGTTATCATTCGATCTCCTAAATAAAACTTAATAATAATTGTAACTAAACTAAGTTATTATGAACATCTGAGAGACATATTATAGTCAATTTTCATGCGGAGGTTAAAACCAACAGTTCACATAGTCTAAAATGAGCAACTCCAATAATTTTTTAATACAAACAAAAAAATATAAACAAAATGCAGGATCACATGCACTAGACAATTGACTAACAAGGAAAATGACTCAAAAACTATGAAGGGACAAAACAATAATATGACTCAAGATATTTTTTTCGTGCTTGCATTTCTCTTCACACTCAAGAGTAAAATTTCAAACATATAAAATAAAATGAATAACATACAAAACAGCATAGAAAAATCTAATCTTTGAAGGGTATGTAACAAATTGAGCATCGTTTTTTTCCCTAGTTTTACCTGGAAGACATGCATTCGTAAAGTTATAAAGTCTTTGTGTTGTAGTGTTCCTTTAATGAGTGTTATTTTTGCCAAATCGAATATGAAAATTGCTCGGAGTTCTGATATTTGTGGTGGAAATTAGGATTTATTTTGATATAACTAAAAATATTTTGTTGGACAGTAGCTACCTTTAAATAAGCAAACTTAGAGAGAATATGATGAGAAAAACAATGGGTCATAAAAACCTAGAGCCAAAAACATCCATCCATAAATTTACTATTTTATCTCAATTTTAATTTAATTATTAATTTTTTTTCATGTAATTTGACCATTAGAGAAAAATACCATAGAAAAACCATGAGTTGTGAACATTTGGGGCCCAAAAACTTCCATCCATAAATTTACTATTTTATCTTAATTTTTTTTTTTTTGTATCTCAACCATTAGAGAAGAATATTTTGGGTGAAATCATGGTTTATGAAAAATCCAAAACCAAAAACATCCAATCTGTACGATTAATCTTAGTTTTAGTTTTATTATTAATTATTAATTATTTATTTTAATTTAATTTTATATAATTCACAGTTAAGTCAATGTAATATATATTATATATATATATATATATATAGAATATATATATATATATATATATTATATATATATGGTTGATAATAATAAATATATTAGACTACATAATATATATACATATATATAAAAGTGATATTTGAAAATATGATATTGAGACCTTTAACATCTAACATCTCATGGCCTAACCATCTAACACTTACCCATTATACACTCTCTACATCTCCCCCACACTGGGCTATAGAGCATTCTCTAGTCACAACAAAATATTTTGTTTATATTACATAAATCATATAATAGATATGTTACGAGTATTTATTTTATTAAATATATTAAAATTAATAATATATTATATTAATTTTAAGAATAAATCATAATAGAATATTTAAAATAAATATTTAAAATTCAATAAATATATTAATATTTAAATAATATATATTAGAGAGAAATTAATATAATATTATAAGTTTTTAAAGTACTTAAAATAAAATAGGGGTGGCAGGAGGGGGAGGAATTCTCATGAATCCTGAAAGAGACATGGAAATAAAGTTTGCATGAGGAGTTAAGCCATAGATCAAACAATATTGCCATGATTTATGGTTTATTCCTCGGTCTTTAAATAGCTAAAGAGAAAGACATTCCCTATCATCATCCAACTCCTCCAATCAAGTTCCTTCCCTAAGAATAATCAGCGTCGTCTCCTCCTTCGAAGAATTTATGGCGTCCTCATGATTTTTTCTCACAAATCTTATTTCCATAACCTGCACAATCAGAATAAAGAAGCAAATCTTTAAGCCAACATTGCATGTCAGTTGGAAGAAGGGAAATATGAGATCAATCGCTCCCTTAATTGGATGGTTATTCCATGATGAGTATAAACCAAAATCTTAGTTCCCCTTAGCATAAAGAATCATAGAATAGATAAGGACTAAGTGTTATTTATTTAACAAGACTTTCTTCAAAGGTGATAGACTAAGGTAGATTTTTATTTATAAGTCTCAAAGTGAAAGTGTTAATGGCACAAGGCATGGTCCAGAAGCCTTTGACATAAGGTGAATACTCTCCCTGCACATTGCTAGAGAAGACACATTGGCTCAAATACTCAATGCGTTCCAGATGGAGTACTACACCAATCTCATCGCAAGAAGTGGCAGACTCAATATTAGCAAGCTTGAGGTATATTTATTCTAGATTTGTGTCATTGATCACTCCAGTCCTTCATCTCATTCTCTCCCAGACTTCATACCATTATGGATGGGTATCACCAAGCATAAATCTATGGAAATGACATCAAGTCCAACTTTGAAAGTATGGGAATGAAAGGAATTGCAACCAACATTCATGAATGATGATATCTTGTGGCACAAGAAGCATGGGATCTCTCTCTATTTACATGATTTATCTAGTGGGTGGGGCATCAAAGAGATGCCTTCTCTGTATTGAGTAGTGATTCTTCCATCCTGTAATTGGTTTCCTCTTGGGATGCGTCTCCAACAATCTAGGAATGCATCTCTTTGGAGAATATATATCAAAAGGCCCTTATGTGATCACAAAATTTGATGAATCACATGGATTAAGAAGTTAGAGCATTATATAATCCAAAAAGTGATAGTCACATTCTCTGCAACTTCCAAATCTGACTTACAACGGTTCAACGAAACTAAGGAAAGCCCTCGAAAAGAAAATCAGGCCAAGAAGAAAGGTTATTTGGATACTTCACAATTCCCTTCTATTGGAATTGCCCCCTAGAGGCGAGCTAGTTGGCCTTCATGCTTATCAAAAGCTCATTGTGAAGCTCGAAAATAGTTACTCTAATCGTGGCATCTCCTCACCCTTAGTTCAATTGGGTCAATCGTTAATACCCAGGTCGCCAATTAGACAATGCCCACACCCTCCTTTAGACTGATATGAAAAATTCATAGACCTTCGACAACAAATCGTTTCCTTGTCAGAGTAAGTGCAAAGGCACCAAGATAGAATCCAACAATTGGAGGACGAAATGGACTAGGTGCACCGACAAATGAGAGATATCTTGGCTCAAAAAGATACTGAAGACAACAAAACTACTGTCAGCAGTGCCCCAGACAGTCCCACATGCAAAATGTCCATTGACTCCATAGTAAGATATACCAATACCTTGCAAATACATTTTGTTGAATGACCAATATTGTAGAATCTATAGAAGTAGTTGCTTTAGTTTTGTTTTTAAAAAAACATGTAATGACAATTTGAAAGAGAATTTGGATATTCTTCCTCCTATACTTGTTAACGATGTATATTTGAACAATATATAAATCTTTGAGTACTTTGTTGTAACTGGTCATAAAATTAATAGAAACTTCTTCTTATTTCTATTAAAAAAAAGTACTTAAAGATAAAATAATTTTTTATTATATACTTAATATATATTTAAATATAAAATAATTAAACTTTATATGGTTGTTTTTGAATTTGAAATGAAAGAATATAAAATAAATAATTCTTTTCAGGTTAATTATAAATAATTAAAAAATAGACATTTAAACATTAATGACAAATATTGATAATTATTGCAATATAAGTGGTTTACATGAAAGACTAAGTAACTCAAAAATATTTAAAATCAAGGCAAATATTGTGCAATACCTATATATATTTATCTTTAATTGAAATATATATAGTTATGTTTGAGCAAAACATAAGCAGGGGTACTTGAAAAAGAGGAACTTATATCCAAATATATTGAATCTCATGAAATATTTTATAGAAGTGATCTCAAAAAAATATTTCATGTAAATATTTGAAATAGATTAGTCTAACGAGGTCATAATTTTGCTTGGAAAATAATGGAAATTCCAGTAAGATTTTGCCAAAATTCGGCTGAAATTTTTGGAAATCCGAGTTACAACTGTCAAGCTTCAAGATTTTGAGTACCTCATGGGTTCTTGATTGTACTGAATACATTTCCACCATCAAAACATTCATTCAAACACTCCAACAATCATATTTTTTTAAAAAAAAATTCATCGGATTCTGGTAAAAAATTTGTTGTCTGGGCGAAAGTGTAGCCTCGGTAGACAATGCCCTTTTAAATTATGATAAAGTTTTAATTTAAATGTGATTCAATTAAACTATAATAATATTTTAATTTACCTCAAATCTAATAAACCATGATAAAGTCTTAATTTACATCATATTGAATTTGATGAAATATTGTATGCAAGTGATTTTAGAAAATATTTCATGTAAATATCTTAAACTACAATAAAGTTTTAATTCACCTATGATACAAGGAAGCTAATATAATTTTTTTTATTTACCTACAATCGAATAATATAAGATAGAGTCTTAATTTACATCACATCATAGGGAACTTTCTTTCCATGTGATATATTGCATCAATTAAAACTTTGTATCCAAAGGTAAAACTTCGTAAACTTTCTTTTGGCAATGTATCAAAGATAAACTGTACTTGCAATGTGATGAAAATAACCTTGTATTGTAATGTGATGAAGAAAACCAAACATCGTAGTATGATGAACATTTCCCTATGTTCCATTGTGACCAAACATAATCTAACATCACAATCTGACAAACAAAATCTGGCATCATAGTGTGATGAACCTAGCCCAACATCACAATATTATGAACATATCCCCCATTGCATTCAAACATAACCCTTCACCAACATCCATTGTGATGAAATCCAACATAACTTGACATCACAATGTCACACACTTAAAATGCGATGAACATAACCTAATGTTGCAATGTCACAAACAAATCCAACTATCTCAATGTCATGAACATTATGTGATGTCACCATGTAGAGAACATGAACCATCATAACAACGTCATGAATAAATCCTAATGTCCCAATGAGACAAACATAGCCCACCACACAATGTGATGAACAAATCCCCACCTCACACTTGAATATAATGCTTCAACGTCAGATTGTGATGCAATCCAACTTAACCTAACATCAAAATGTGACCAACCTTACAATGTGATGAACAAAACTTGATGTCACAATGTGAAGAACATATCCCAACATAATAATGTGTCAAACATATCCCCACATTTCATTCAAACATAACCTTTCACAAACAAAACATTGAGATGCAATCCAACATAACATGGTACCATAATGTGATGAACATATCCTAATGTTACAATATGACAAACTTAACTTAAAGTTGCAATGTGACATGCAAAACTTGCCATTGTAGTGTTATGTACAAAACACATTCATTGTAATGTGAAAAACCTAGCCTAATTTCATAATATGATGAACCTGACCCGACATTACAATATGAAAAACATAACCTAACATCACAATGTGATGAATGTAACATGAAATCATAATATGATTATGTTTTAGCGGCTACAACCACCCTCCAAAATTTTGTCCATGCTTCGATTTTGGAGCCTTCCTTACTATCCACAACAACTCATCTCACACTGATCTAGGTTTTCAGGCTTTGATTGAGACTTATCTTTTCATTTTCACTTGTGTTTGTTAACTTCGCTGATTCTTCTAAGTCACAAGCTGATCTCCCAACTTGGTCTCACAATAGTTCTGGGCTTGCCTCCAGAAACTGCACAATTCATGAGGGCAAGCAACCTTGATGATGGGAATTGCGTAGTCTTGACTGCTAGTGAGCCTTGAGCTCAGAAAATTCACATTCATGGGAGCAACCCAGTACTGAGCCAAGAAATTGTGCAACCTTCATTAATCTCAGAAACTATACAGTGCACTGAGCCAGAAATTTGCCCAGTTCCCTATAACTGTGCAATCTATCCTGACAGTGTGCATGAAAAGTTTCCATGGAAAAAGTAAAAAGAAAAAATACCTTCCCTAAAAAATAGGGATCTATATTTAATATCTTGAAGGAGGCACTTGCATTATTTTTAGAAACTTCCGCCAAGTGTCGTTTTTTCCTTGATTTTAGGCATGCACGTCATAAACCCTAATTTTTCCAAATATATTTAATCAATGCTTCTAGAGCTCATTTTCACATTCGATTCTTGGAGCTCTATCATTATCGAGGAGATCAAGGAACCTTTGGTGCAATCGTCAGCGCTTTTCCGCGTGTTTTTATTTTGTCATCTTTTACTTCTTTTTTTGTCACTTTTTGTCGTTTGGCTTGTGTGAGTGTTGTTTCACTTGTTTCTCTTCATGGTTGCCGTAAGTTTTACTTGTTTTAACTTATAGAAGTGTTTTTTCAAGTTATAGATTGCCTTTCCCAAGTGTCGCAGTAGTTTTCTTGTTTTTGCATCAATGGTCGTCGTTGTGGCGACCCTCCTGACATACTTCGTTTCCTTTTGTTTGATTAATTGTCGCACTTGATTCACATGAATTTATCTACACTTAGTTATATCCGCACTAATCTCACACTATCTCTTAGATCTACTTGTTTTCCACACTTCCCTTGTGCAGATCTTGGTTTTCCTTGGCCGATTTTCACTTTGCGTAGTTGGCACTGCGCAACCCTGAGGCTCAAGCCATAACTTCGGCCTTTGGAATTGCACAGTGCACAGTCCAAGCTGGCTCCAAATTCACACTACGTAGTTTCAGGAGCCAGCCTCTCGACTTGACCATTGAGACAGCGCAATACGCAGTGTCTCTCATGCCTTTGCCCAGGCTGAACTGCGCATTTCACAGTTTCAACCACCAAGCTTCCACTTTGGTTGTTGGGACTGTGTAGTGCGTAGATCCCATATGTAGCCAGCCCCCCTGTGAGGAAAAATTATGCAACCTTTCCCATCTAGTGCCTAGTTTTCTGCTTGAACTTGCCTTGTAAGTTATTTTTCTTTAAACTGGCATTTGCTTTCCATGAGTGTCCTTTCTGTCCCATAGGTACAACAGTTGTTGAGCACCTCTCCAATAGTCATTGTTACCATGACATTCAAGGGAGGTGCATCAAAGGAAACCACTGAGAGAAGTACTAGGAAAGAAGTTTAACAAACATCCGTTGATTTGATAGTGTACGCAGATACTCAGTTGTTTCTAGAGAAGGGATCATCACTGACATGGCAGCAGATTAAAGATACTTTTGCAAAGGACTTTGAGGAAGATTTAGAGGACTGATAGGTTTATATAAACATATGGAAGTTAGGTCTATACAAGGTTGCATGCAGGTATCCTGTCTTCCCATGTGCATATATCATCAGCTGGATTGTCTCACACATGGATGCGAAGAGCATGACATTGAGTAGTGCCAGCAGTTATAATTTTGCCACCTTCTAGGCAGAAGAATTTCAAAAGATGTATCACTTTCCTGAGCCAATAAAGCACATGGAATCACTCTTTTATGCTACCCAAAGCAATGTGAACACAAGAGAAATTTTCAAACACTAGGTGAAAGAGCCATCAAAGTTTTGACAGACACCCACCCATGTGTACAAGACAAAGTCCCTTAGGAAGGCTTATCAAATCTTGGTCATCTTTTCTTACATATTATATGGTCAAGAGAGAACTGAAACCTTTCTTGAAGGGTGGGAAGTCTTATTGGACCAATTGATGAACGATGGGAGGCCATTCAAATGGTCAGATCTGTTGGCTCAACAATTGAAGGCCCATGCAGCACAGGCTCAGAATCTGGCCAAGGGTGAGCGAGTGAGATTCTCTATGTCAACAAACTTACTGGATGTAATTTATGCTAAGCAATAGTTCCCTAGCATGAACTAGACATGGACACCATGAGAGACCGACGTGAACATCTACTACAATTTGCTTTTAGAATGCAGTTATCGAGGAGTAATGGAAAAACTAACTGACCACTTTATCATGCCATTGTATAATCTTATCTTTGAAAAAGATCCACCTTGCATGTCACGAGAGGAAACGGAAGTGATAGAAGACATCACAGATTAGTATACCTCACTACGTGGCACCTTTATTAGAGTGTTTGGCGTAGAGAATCCTTTGCATGTCTTACCAAGGTATGCCACTGACAAATTGATCATGCAATAAGTATCATACCATCTCGCTACTGGAATGTCAACAATGTTGCACAGGAAGAAGAAAGAACCATGGTCCACTCTTCCCTTGCAGATTGGATTATACGAGATAAATAACTTGAAATTTGTAGATGTCGAGGCTAAGGAAATAGTGAGACTTGAATTTGGCACTAAGGACTTTAATTCGTATTATCGTCGCAACATTTGCAGGGACCATTGTATGAGAGCTTACTTTCTATGGATCGACAGGGCATTTCATTAGCGAGAGGAGGATCCTTGTAAGTACTGCTATGATGCCTCCAGACTCAATGAGCTGGTCATTTTAGCAAGGACTTCACAGGCTGCTCCATAGACAACAACAATTCTGAAAGAAACAACAGCAGAATAAAACAATGTTATATAAGACAAGGGAAAGAAGAATATTGCTGACAATCCAGAGGGAGAACAACATTGCAAAATGAAAGAAGACCCTTTATCGAGAAAGAAAATTTAGCAGCAGAAGAAAAGAGGAAGTGAAGGATACAAATAGCAGAGTGGAGAAAGAGAGAAAAGTAGAGGTTGCAAGAAGCAGAATTGAAGCTGCAAGAGATAGAGAAGAATATAAAGGAATAATAGGAGTTGAGAAGGAAAGAATGAGAAGAGAAGAATAAGAAGGAGGAAGAAAAAAGGCAAGGTGTGATGACAGAGGAAACAACGCTAATACAGGATGAATAATAGGAACAATCGATAGTTGGGGAGGAAGGTGAACAGATGCAGGATTGGGAGCTTGCTCAACAGTTTGACTAACTAATCAAAGTGATAGACATGGAGTTGGAACAAGAGCCGCAACATGAAGACGTTGATCTGATGTTAGGAGCACCACAGGTCATCCCTCAGTCTCCACTACCTCCAGTAGCAGAGATAGCCCCGAGCGAGCAAGGAGATGTTGTTCTCCTTGATGATGATTTGGTCATGGATGTGTACAATTTATTATTCGATGAGTTCTAAAAGAGGATTGCACAAGCATAGAGGAAGCACTTTCTGGATGATCACGTATCACCTACATTCATTAAAGAAAGGGTGATAGTGTCAGACACCAGGAAGCATCCAAATGCCATTGTGTAATCCATCTTGGCCTATGTACGAGCAACGAGATCAAATGTTCAGTATTTGATGGTCGAGAATGAGCAACTAGCATAGAACTTGCAGGTTGCTAGGAAAGAGGAAGAAAAACTCTGAGCAGCAACACATAATGCATTTTTCACATTGGGAGAGATGAGAGAAAAGATACTTGCTAAAGTATCAACACTTAGAGAAACCATGAAGAAGCTATATGACAAGTGTATCACCGTACATAAAGCAGTTGTACGTTTACATGGCTTACAACAACAAAGCAAAGAGTTTGTTAAAACTCTAAAAAAATACATGTTGCCATTTCCTATGTGTAAGAGTGGAAAATGTAGTACAAAGGGGCCCCACTTGACTTAGTGAAGAAAATGAATCCATAGGTAGAGATGGAGAAGGAAAAGGTTTGAATGTTGATTCAGAACAATTAGAAACTTGCCTCATTCATTGGTAGCATACATGCCTCATATGTGCGGTTGTATAGTAGTTTGAATGTCTTGGTCAGGTCACACCAGATCCCATCAATTGGTTCCCTCACTAAAGCTAAACCCAAGAACCAAGTCCGGCAGGAGGTCGAAGAGTACATGGAGAAACTAATGCAGAATGCCACCAGGGAATACATGGAGCTGAACGCATAGAACATGCAAAATTTCATCGGTGGTGCTGTCAAAGTCAAAAAAAAGTTTCTCGTGCTCCAGAACAAGTTGGACATAGGTTCCAAGATAGTGTACCCGAATGCCATGGAGGCTAGAGTTCTCTTCCAGCGGGACACCGTTAAGCAGTTTGGGGACACCATCACACAGTACCAAGTTTGGCGCCAATATGTCACCAAGAAGAAGCAAGTGGAGGTTGTTGAGCTATACTTCTCCCAAACTCCAGCATCATAGTGTTGTGTCTTGTAAGGCTTTTAAGTTGTCCCTACCCTATTTTATCTTATATGGGTACAAGTGGAAAATGTAATATTATTTGTAATTATGTTGTAAATATATGAAAAGTGAAAATATAAGATTTTTTCATTTTTAGTTATTTTATCTCTTTAAAATTGATATAAAATATGTTACTTCACATAGAAATAGAAATATTGTATTTATGGTTCAGAGTGGGATGAAATATTTTTACTATATCACCTTCATATCAACCACATATATTTATTTTTGTTGTGCTGAGAGGCACTCTCTAGCCCAGTATGGAAGAGATGTTGAGTCCAATATGGAAGAGATATTGTAATGTCTTGTCCTGTAAGCATTAGTTGTCTTCATACTCACGTTTTGGAAACCCATGGTTTTTCCTATGGTATTCTTTTCTAATAGAGTGGGGATGTTCGAGTATTATTACAAGAAAAATATTAGTAAATTATTGCATTTACAAAATGGTTGAATTTTTATTTTTTTAATGGTTAGTTTTTTGGAAATAGTTAATTTTCCATATTTTTGGGGGGTTACGTTTTGGAAATGGATTAAAATGATCATTTTTTGGGTTAAATTTTCTAAATGGTGATTTTTTCATATTTTGGAGGGTTGCATTTTGTAAATGAATTAATTTTTCATATCTATTATTAAAAAAAATTGTTAATTTCCATTTTTTAACCCAATTTTATAGGATAAGATTGTTTTATTTTAAAGATGGTCAAAAATTTATAAAGATTATATAAAACTAGCCTAGATCCATCTTAACTCTGGATCTACCAATCACAAAGAGGGATTAAATATGTTGAAGTGCAAACCTCTTTAAAAGTGAAAAAGGATTTAATCCCACTGATCGCTTGGTAGATCCAGAGTTAAGATGGATCTAGGTTGGTTTTTTATTATAGTTGACATTGTTTTTTATTTAAAGAATATTTTACTTTTATTTTAAAAGAGACAGGTGTCAACTCCACTATGAGTATGGAAAAAATCACAAATCACCCTCATACTAAGTTGTAGAATGCACTTCTTGACACAATTAAAAATATTAACTTAAACATTAATATAAATATGTTAAAGAAACTCTGCAATTTTAATTTAAAAACCTTCAGTTTAACAATATTTATATATTAATATGATTATGAATATAAATGGAAATAAATTTTAATAATATTAATTTTAAAACTTAGTTAAACATAAAATATTTCATAAGAATATGTTAAAATTAAAACAAATATGATCAAAATTATTATGCAACACACTATCAAATTATTAAAAAAATATATTAATATGAGCATATATATAGATGGAGATAAATTTTAATAAATTAATATAAAATTTAATTAAACATAAAATATTAAATATGTATATGTTAAAGTTTTTCTTGGTTAACCTGTTTGTTTGTAAGGGAAACCAAACCAACGAAAATACAGATATTGTTGTGTTCTTGTATCTAGAAAAATTATCCATACTAAACCTATCTCAAAGTTATATCCAAGACACGACAAATTTATAGAAATGTCAACATAGAGATTATCAAATGACAATTGATTATAAATAACAGGCCACCACTGTAAAACATAGGAAACTTCAAGGGTAAAATCAGAAAGCATCTTGTTTGCTCGGACATAGTGTGGATTGACTTTCACACAATAAGTGCATCTCTATGTGGGCCAATTGAGCATAGAGGCTGACTAAACAAGAACGTATGTGCTCTTGGACCCGCTAGATGTCATTGAGGTGTACAATGGTTTCATTGCAGTCTTAATGCTTCTCCTAAATGACAGAACCCAAGATGTTTTCATATACCAGTGCAAGGTTATGGAGTGAAATTATTGATTCCTGTGACCCCTAGTATGTATAGAGTCCAAACTCTAGTCTTAAACAACTACCTAAACTTTTGGGTCAAATTGGGAATTCCTATCGTGAATTGCCTAAGCCTCAAGAATATGGATTTCATATTAAATTTTTAGGGGGGTGAATGAGTGGCAAACATATGATGCAAACTGAGCCTAAGATTATTCTCTAGGATTTCTAGTGGGGCCACGACCACCAAAGTCATTCCTCGAGTGCATACGTTGGTGTGGCATGGTGATAGGAAGGAGAAGTTATGTATCAAGTGTGGGCATATGACACAAGAGACCAATGGGAAAAAAAAGGGTAGGGGAATAGCAACATAAGGTGCATAGGATGATGGATTGGAGAAGCAGGGGTGGAGAATAGAGTCAGATTCAAATGAAACATATAGGGTCAATGAAACCAAACCGTTATATAGAACACCCACATTACAAAGGAGAGAAAATTGAAACCTTGTAGCCAAGATACAACATACTGCAACCATCAAGCCAAGGACCAAAACTAGCCCCTACACTAGATAAAAAGACATAACACTGAAATTAAATCATCATATGAAAAGGAAGATAAGTAAAGAATTTATCAGTGTGATCGAAGGAGATGAATTCCAACTGAACCTAGAAGCAAACTAGTGCATGTCAACACACCTTTGAGGGAAAAAACCATTAACACTCTCCCACGAGGACAAGTAGGTGTTATAGAGTGTAAAATTAGCAAGAGAAAATGTAGAATGGAAGGCCAAACCAAGATGGCTTGGACCTCCTTCAATCGACTCACAACAATTTTGAATTCAAGGGAGGAAAAAACCAACGAGAGTTCCACCAACGATGCCATGAATATGAGGTGAGAGTGAGTTCTCCATGCTTAATGCGTTGGGGTGTCATAATTATTATATGTGTGTGAATGCATAAGGATAGTTGGAAATGATGAACCCACTTATTTAATGCATATGCTTGTGACAGGGTTCCCAATCTCCTTCCCCATCCTTGGCATGACTACTGACACCCGCATAATGGATTATTGATCAGAGGTGATGAGGATGTCTAGTTGTTCCCACCACTTTTTCCATACTATGTTTTTCCAAGGAGAGGCAAGATTCATATTTTGGTTCTTACATCCTGTGTTCATAAGATAGTCAGCCACTTTATTTCCAAATCAGAGAGCGTATGAGGGAAGGAGGGTAGGAAAAGAGGGGATCGAAGATTTAATATGAGAGGTGAGATATGAAGTTTCAATCCTCCGACTATGACAAGTATTTTTTGATGAGGGTCTGTTAATAAGCCTCCTCGAAGTGTTAGTAGTCAGTTAAGAGTCTCCTTCCACTTGAAGTTTTTCAAATCCGTTTGCAATAACTATGGGAAGGTATGATTCCAAGGTGAATAATTCTATTGCATTATTGTTTTTGACCCTGTAGCTTCCCATAAACAAAATAAATCATGACCATCACAGTTTCTAAAAATACCTCCAAAGATAACCAACCCTTGATTCCATTTCAAAGCACCATCAAAATTTCATTTGATGAACCCTATTAGGGGAGAGATAAATATTTCAAGTGAATAAATTCCAAGATGGAGGGAAACAAGGTCCAAAGGGGATGACAATGATGGGGAGAGCTCATTTTTTGCTAGGAGAGTTGATGCATGTGGGTTTTCTTCCTAGTCTTGTTGCATCCGGGGAGAGGATAGGATTGTTTTCCGGGCCTTATTAGATTTATTTCCCAAACACTATCATCTGGAGACTTAGTTTGTTTAAATATATTATTGTTCCATTCTTTCCATGTAAGCCAAAGGAGGAATCCTGACATTATAACCCAGGCTTTGTTGAGGATGGGATTATTGAAAATACCAAGTTTCCATTGATCGATTGTTTCTATGAGGCTTGCATAATTTTTATTAGTTCTCAAAGAGTAGAAAAACACAATCCCATAAGTTTTCTAAAAAGTTGCAAGAGTTAAGGAGGTCATCCATGTCTTCTTTGTGGGCTCTACATAGAAAGAAAATTGAGGGATCCTCAAACCCTTTTCTTCTCAATTTATCCTAGGAGAGAGATCAATATCTAGAAACCACCCAAAACACTTAACATACTTTTGGATAATGATGTTGGTTCCAAATAGAGAGTTTAAAAAGAGAGTTATATGCAACCAATAAGGAATAGGCCTCCTTTATTGTGAACATTCCTTTCGTTTAGTATCCCCAACAGAGTTTATCTATTCTATTTGTTATTATAATTTTCCTATTATCTAGTTCATGACTTAGCTTAGTCAAAGATGCTAATGCCAACATGATTGATCAATCCTCCCTTGATTTTAAAATCCTCCATTTTGAAGAGTTAGTGGATAGTTTCCAAAAATCTGAAACAGTCATACAATTTTGAGCACTCATGAGGTTTAATATTTCTATAAATTCTTCTTGGAATTCAAGTTTGGGAACTTATTTCCACACATCACTCTAGAAGAGATTTTTTTGACCATTTTTTATCTCCTTGAATGAGTGTTGTTATATAAACCACGTCTATTGCTAGATTACAAATGGAAGATCCTTGAGGGAAGTTTGGAGCATGTAATTTATCTTGTTGAGAAGCATATGAACTCTACTTTCAGTTCCATCTATGTCACCATATTTCTTGTCCACCTTGAATCCATCTCCACCACAACTTCACTCGAAGAGCATTATTAAGTGTTTCAAGATCTCGTAAGCCCAAACCACCTGCCAATTGTGGAAGGGAGATTTTTTCTTATGTAACTAATGACCACTTTATTTCCTTGGTGGCCTTAACCCATACAAAATTTATATAAAGAATTTTTATGGATCTAAGAATTCCTTTGGGGGTATCCATAACAAAGATCAAGTACAAGGTGAGAGATTCTAGAACTAATTTCAAAAGCACTAGTTGGTTGACTAGATTTAACTAGTGAAGTGTCCAACTATCTGTTTTTTGTGAGATATGTTGCAAGGTGTTCAACCAATGTTTGGTTTGAATGAACATTCAACTAAAAGATGGCCAATATATTTGGAATGAAGAGAGTTGATCTAAAACCCCATTAATCAATCCAAGTGATGTTGTACAACCAAGATAGTATTAAAGAAAGAAATTTGAGTTTTTTCAGAATTGATAGAGGTATCAGAAGCAACCATGAAATCATTGAGGATTTATTTCAAAACATTGGCCTACCTAACCATTGGAGTGCCAAAAAAAATAATGTCATCAATGAATTGTTGTTGTGTAATAGCAATATCATCCCCATTTAATTGCAACCCTTTGAGTTTTACTTGATCGACAGTGTCTTTAAGAGATCCCCCAAGGCCCTTTGTTGTATAACAAAGAGAAACATGGAGAGAGAGTCTCACTAGAAAATCCCCCTTGAGGGGTTGAAGGTGGATATAGGAGAGCCATTCAAAATAACCAAGAAAAAGTGACTTTATATTAAGGATCCAATCCATTCTGTCAAAAGCTCCGAGAAGCCAAAAGCCCAAAGTACATAAATTAAGTAAGCCCATCTTAATCTATCATATGACTTAGGATGATCAACCTTAATTATTATACCTACTTCCTTTCTTCTTGTTTTTTAAGTAGTGGATTTTTTAATGGGATACTATGATATTATCCAAAATTTGGAAACATTCTACAAATGTTGTTTCCTCGTGGGAGATAATAGAACTCAATAAGGGTTTAATGATATTAACAATGACTTTTGAATTGACTTTATAGATGAAATTGTAGAGGGAAATTGATATAAACTATTGACTACAATAACTTTATCATATTTTGGAATGAGAGTGAGGAGGGTGGCATTAAGGACTCGAGAAATAGAATGGGAGCACTGGGATTCTTCAACAAGTGACTGAATTTCTAGGCCTAAGCAGGACTAGCTTGCCTAAAAGAAATTTGTTGAGAATACATTTGACCTAGGAGTCTTAGTCATAGGGATAGATATTATGGCTTCATCTACTTCAGAGAAGGTAATTTCCCTCATCAAAGGCTCATTTTGGGTTGGTTATAGTTGGGTCAGAAAATTTAAAGTTATATTGTGGATTGAGGAATGATGGTTAGGGGATGGTTTAGTTCCAAGAGAATAGAGTGGTAATAAGCTACCTATTCGTGTTCTAAATTTGCATGAGCTATGATTCGGTTCCAATCATTAGCCATTAAGGAGAAAATTCTTTTAAGATGTCGATGTTAAATCATTGACTTATGGAATAATTTAGTGTTATTTTCACCTTCCTTTGACCACCTTATTCTAGAATTCTCTTCCACAAAAATTCTTCTTGTATGTGATATTCCTCAATATTGGTGAATAAATGTCATTCCTCCCTGACTAGATCTTTTCTTCAACCCTCAGTAATAATTATTTTTTGAACTTGTTGTAATTGGGTTTCTAGTGCTTGATTTTCCATGAATATATTTTCAAACATTACCTTATTCCATTATTTTAGCTCTCCTTTAAAATATTTTAGTTTCAACTAGAAAGTATGCATGTTATTTCGCTTCGTAATGTCCATTTCCAGCCACCATTCTTTAGCCTTAGTTAATAAGGATGATTCTGGACACCAAATGATTTCAAAGCATAAAGGTCAATTATTTTGTGAAACTTCCTTTCTAGTGACAGGTACTTAAATCCACAAGTTTGTCTAAGGCTTGTCATAGACAATAACTTTCTAACTCCCTTAACCCCATGACACACACATGCAATTCAAGAAATACACAAGAGGAGAATATAAAGTTGTGCACCTTTTTCCTGAAGGTGGATATTTGGTGAAGCTAGCTAGGGTTAATGTAGAAATCCTTTCTCCTTCTTCATGCACACAAATAATAGAATCCATAGAATCTATCCTCCTACAACACCTGTTAGCATTAATGTAATAAACCCAAATAAAAATACATTAATCATTAAGGAAAAATAATTTTCTAGGGGGGAAGAAAATGGTTTATATTATAGCATAAAAATTATAGAAGGAACTCCTTTGCAGTCCTTTGTCCATGTTCCTCCTCTCACCACAGCTCATTTTCAAGGTGCACAACAACTATAACTTATCATTAGGAGGTACGCAAGTCTCCAATCTGGCAGCACTTAATGGACTTTTCTCTCTTTATTTCATTAAGGGAATTGCTTTTATAGTTAACTTGGAGGAGTGATCATAATGCATCTAAAAAAAAATTGACCATGATTGATACGATCATTTCATCCTTATTCTCAAAAAGTGATCAACTTTGACATTGCTTCCTCTTATCTAATTGCATTGTTGCTTCAACTCTCTTTTGCTTAGTAACTAGAGAGTTGTTGATGTTGAGTAATCTAGGGCAGAGATGGTAGGTGATTTCTCTAGTAATGATAATTGCTTGTGAACTCTTTTTATTTCCTTTTGTTATGTTCTTCCTTAGTCTTGCTTATTATAGAGTTATCCTCATCAAACAACTATCAAAATGAAAGACAATATTGAGACAAGAGATACAATATGTAGGCAATCATCCAGGGCCAAAACCTATCCAACTTGAGAGGAAAACCCAAAACAAATTCTTCCTTATACTATCTTCAATTGATGAATTCCAAGACCTAAAGCATTGATCAAGAACTATTCCAACAACCAAGTCACAAAAACCCTTCTTCTTCTTTAAGACAAACTTATATTCCTTTGTCCTTGGCCTTTTATCTTCTATCACAGATATGCAACTTTTTCAGCTTCCATGTAGTAGTAAATATATCATGTAGGAGTGCTCAATAGGGTAGATTCATGAGGTTTATTTCTTCATTGTACTTGCATACTTCACTGGAATATTTGGCTAGAAGTAGTTCTTATCTCTTGACCCTTCCTTCAAGATTTGTTGTCACCTTGCTGCAAAAACCCTAGAGTATGTGTGGAACCTGAAATATGGACCAGGCCTTCTTCTTTTTTATTTGTTGGCATAGAGGCTTCTTCTAGACCAATTAAAGTTGTGATCCCAACCTTCTTGAGCCTTGAAAATTGTCCTCGATCTGCCTGTGACTTATTTGAACTGTAGTTGGAAGTATGCTCTGACATAAATCTGCACATGAGAGATAGAGGACCTAGAATACATACCCAAAAACTTGTTTATCCTTTTGTTATGTTTCTCCCTTCTTCACTATATTATGAGGCTCTTGCATTCATCCTCATTGAACTTCTGAAATAGTATTTGATGTGCCTAGAATGAGGTTGAGTCCTTCTCTATATATAGACATTATCAACCATGACTTGAGGCTAATTTCAATCTGTCCCTAGGTCGACTTGAGCTTTGACAAGGCCGATATGAGTTTTGCTTAGTGACTTGGTTCTTAGAGAGTTATTTAACTAGACATTGACAGAAATTAATTTTTATTTCAATATGTAATATGCCCAAATGGGTCTCCAATACATGACATTGACTCATAGACTTTATGACTTAATGACCAAACCTAAGAGCTCACAACAAGAGTTGATGTACCAAATAAAATTCCTTGAGCATGAAACCCATGCCTCAATCATAATAGAAGAATTTTATTTTTCGTCCTTCCATTAATTACATAAAATCATAATTACACATTTCATTATGAAGACTGAACCTAGTTACATATCTCAACACTCCCTCTTAACTAGGGAGGTATTCATAATCTACACCAGGCACTTGGACATTCTCAATCTAGAGAATTCTCATAAGAAGATTGAGATTGGTAACCCATATTTTGATGGTGCTAGACCCGCCAACATTTCAGGGGATCTCCCTAGTAAGAAGTCCCAACTAGACCTCAGACCGTTTGGTGTAGGAGTCCCAAGAGTGGGTCGTACGGTATCACCTTGACCATGGTTTAGCACAGAGGCAAGTAAGATGTCCCTGTTGATAGCAAGGGAGTGACATATGCAACAAGTCAAGGAAGGTGCATGAGCGGTTATAACACATGGAGGGTAAGGTGAGTGCGCCCCTTGGAAACGTGTGAAAGCATAGGGTTAAGAAGGGAACACACGAGCAAAGATGCATCACAACATGGAAGGCAAGTAAGCTAGCAATCCAAAATGATGGTTAAACCAACAGCACATTTCAGTAAGATTCATACATACATATACAGAAAATAACTACACATGCATGCATAAGAAAACAGATACATATATCATTTAGAGTAAAAAAGATAGCTGAAATAAAATATGACATATGCATGAAACGTGTTGCATCTTCTATATTAAGAAGTGTAAGTTCCAGTCATACAATACAACCATGACCAACCACTAGTTCTGACATCATAACATTATAGTCACTGCCGCCTACTCCTCCAAAGAGATATATTAGCTCTGCATAGTGGAGAAGCCAAGGCTCATTACAACACTTTCCAAGCTTTCTCTAAGATACACCTATCGGAAGCTTGGTTGACCAAAAGACTTTACAATGAGTTATGAGGGACTATTTATAGCAAAGGGTGGGGTGGCCCTTCAAATTCCCCTTTATAACAATTCATCTACCCTCATGACTCTTTATCTACTCTATCACTATTACATCCAACTATCGACACTTGAACTTCCACTTGACAAGACATTACATACAATCTTCACATGTACCCATGTGAGACAAACTAGGCTTGAGCAAGCCATGAAAGACATCACTATGACTCGGACAATTGTGGGAAGACCAACTCTTTGACATCCTCACGGTGGTCGACAATAGCAAACTGATACCAAGCTCGGTAGTCCTCAATGGTGTCTATGTACTGTAAGGTGACATATTTCTGGAAAAGAACTCTTGCCTCCATAGCATCCAGGTACACTGCTCGAGCTCCTTTGTCCAACTTGTCTGATAACATGCACATCATTGTCTTAAGTGCACTAGACTAGCAACATACGGATGCATGGTGTCTGCAGTGATCACCAAGTCTAGGTTGGTGGCTATGCGCATCAACTCTTCAATGTATGAGTCAAGCTCCAGTCGGACTTGTGCCTTTGTCTTTGCCTAGGTGAGTGCCCCAATAGATGGGATCATGTGTGTGTGCACAACAACATCCAAACTCTAGAATATCCGTGCATGGGAAACCTATAGACTAGTGATGAGTTGCGAGAGGTCTTCATAGTTCTCGATCTGACTCTGGATACGTGCCTTCATCTCGACCGCTCTGGGCTTCATCATCTTGGGAAAGTGTAATGGGGGTCCCTTGTATCTCATTGTCCATGTTTGCATGTAGTCAACAGCAGTATGCACATTTGACAAGATACGTGCTCTCCTAGCACATCGTTGCTACCAATCATTGAGATGGACAAATGTCTTATGCACAGTGCCAAACTTGGAATACAACGCTCGCATGATTGACTCAAGGGACAATACTTCATCTAGTATTACCTTCTCCAACTCTACTCGGGTAGATGATGTAACCAGTTCTCCTCCTAGCTTGGTTTTATGTAGCTCCTTAGCCATTCGCTCATTCTCAACTATCAAGAAGCGAACACTTGAGCTAGTGGCTTCAGCATATGCTCTGGTAGCATTGGCCAATGTTGTTGGATGCTTGTGCATGTCAAACACGATCACTCGTTCTTCAAACTGTGCAGGAGATGTGTGATCATCTGGAGTAGACACTCTGCGAGATTTCACAACTCTACGCTGTGACTCGTCGAATGAGATGTTGTGCATCTCTCCTTCCAGACTATCTCCAAGAATTTCAGTGTCTCCTTGGTTGCTTGGGACTTGTTCCGCCTCTTGATCTGGTGAAGCTGGTGGGTCGACCTCTTGGTGGTGAGACATGAGGTCGATGTCATGCTCTAACCCCTATTTCTCCATATTCATATCCATATGCTCAAGTGCTTGTTTAATCTCTTCGGCAAAGTTTTTCTCCCGCAATTTCTCACCCTATCTGCTTGGTGTCAGTGGTTCAAATGAGTTGACTACCTGTACAGGAACATTTTCATCTATCTGTGCATGTTGTGCCCCCTATTTTGTTTGTTCCTATTGTGCTTCCTTCTCCTGTATGCACTGCTCTTGTTCCTTCCAAGGTTGCTCCTTCAACTCATGCACCTCCTTCTCTGTTTCCTCCATTCTCTGTATTCTCTCTACCTTTGTGTATTCCTCCTGTCGCATTGTTGCCTCTTCACCTCTATTGTCAAAGATACTTTCTACACAAGTGGGTCTGCTCTAAACTTGCAGCTTTGCTCCTCCTTGGTGTTGTCGATAATCTTCCTCTTACCTTTGTTGCACACCGATATGTTTACCTATGTTTTTGCTAATGTTGGTGCTCTCCTGGATGCTACTTCCCACTGCTTTGCTAACCATTCCATAGCGATGTCGACTGGTTTATTGTGCCTGGAGAAACTATAACAATATCTCCGTGGGTCTTCCTCCGCCCAATGACATGCCCCATGGATCCACTGAAACTGTACTCTCGTGCAGTGATCTTTTACAAAACAATGCGGGTCATATGGATTCTAGCTTCGGGTGTCAAAAGGATATTTCTTGATCTCCTCTACTTCGACATCTGCGCGCTTCAAATTTTGTATCTTGTATAACCTGATCCGCAACGAAAGAGTGGGCCAAGGTGCCTTCTTCTTTCGGTGCAACCTAGCTGACAATCCTGTCGAGATGTGGTATGATACTTCCTCCATGACGAGCCTGTCCAACGCAAACTTCAGAAAAACATGTAGAGGCTTCTCCGCGTTGTACATCCTTATGAAGGTGTCAGATGGTGAGGCATACAATCCATTATGCCGATGATTTCCTCCATTGTTTTCTTCTACATGCAAGATGCATCCTGCTGAAATATCATCTTATACACCAAGGTGACGAAATGGTTTGATAGTTGTGTGATAACTCCTTTGAAGCTTCATTCAGAAAACAATTTAAAATAAGTGTTAATAGTCCACCAATTTCCATTCCCACTTCATGCCCTGGAACTGCTGACGAGCACAAATTGCATCCCATATGTACATGGACATGTAGATTTTTTCTTTCTAACCTTTGGGCGGTTGTCGAGCTCTTGTTACTTGCTCCTTTAGCCTGTGAGCCAACATGTTAGACCAGTTGCATGCTTTGCCTTCACTAACCAGTTGGTCCAATGCGATAACCCAACTCTGCAAGAAGGTTTCCATTCTCTCTTGGCCATACAATAGACATGCAAAGATGACCAAGTATTGATATGCCTTCTGCAGTCTCTTTATCTTGTAGATCCTGTTGGGTGTCATCCCGAATTTGGTCGGCTCCTTCACCCAGCTCTTCAAGATATACCTGGAGTTGGAATTATTGTTGGGTATGTTGAAGGGTGTCTCCATGGTGATCACTGGCTTCGAAATATGGTACATCTACTCATAATCTTGTGCCCTAAAGTAGCAATCTTCGTCTCGTTGACACTGCTCAATGTCATCCTCTCGGGATCAGTGTGCAAGACAATCCAATGTATCATTTCCGAACACGAGAACATGGGATACCTGCATACAACCCAGTACAAGCCGGACTTGTGAATGTTCACATAGACTTGGCGGTCTTCGAGGTCTTCCCGACATGTGCTTGGGAATGCATCATTGAACTCTTTCCATTTTAGCTTGATGTCTTTGTCTACAATCAGATTAGTGTCTTCATAGATCAACAAACTTGTAGACACTCGCTTAAATGCTACTCCAGTTGTACTTCCATTGGTGTCCTTTGATCCCACTCTCTTGGAGGCCATTGATCCTGAACTGCTGAGAGGCGGTTGAACACCTGCTAGATCTGGAGACATGTGTTTCTGGGAAAACTAGTGTCTTTTCGATCTGCTAGTCCCACTAAGATGGGTAGCTATCTTAGAAACAAACAATCAAATTGATTTGTGATTTCCTTTATGTATGATAGATAAGAGAGAAGCAAAGAGGGCCAACCTAGATCTTCCGCTTGACTCCTTGCTTGATTTCTGTCTCCCTTGATAGAGCTTGCAACTCCTCTCCTATTTGTCCCGCTTTAGAGAATACCTGTAGAGACTAAGTGACAAAACACCATTAAAGCATCTTGATCTATAATATCATAAACAATGCAGAATCAGAAATACATTGACCATACAATTGCATTCACAAATAATAAGATTCACTAATACACGATTGTATGGAGGAAAACTCAAAGAACTTTATTAATAGTAAAAGAGAGGATTACAACCCAGCTGTCTGATCTAACATCATCCTCCCAGCATCAAAGCCCTCTTCACCTCATGAAAAGCAAGATCACCCAACAATACAATGCTTCTTCTCAAAGACAAACTAACAGCACTTCTTTACAAATTACAAAGTTCTAGCCTCTAGATCTCTCAGATGAGGGATCCATTTATAGATGTTTGTAGAGGTGTGAGTCATCTCTGGGTTTTTGATTAGTATCATTCCACTTGTAGTTCTTAGTTCCACTTGGATCTTTCTTGGATCTCTTACTCATCCCTGGGCGAATTCAGAGAGGCAAGTTTCATAGAGGAAGTTTCTAGAAGATTCCATGACCATCCACTTAGCAAAATGCCTCAGACATTTTTCCATTCTCACTCATCGCACTCCACAAAAGGCCTCTTCAGTATGCATCACACCTGGCTAGTGTAGGAGTCAATATGCATCGCACCTTGACCAAGGAGCAGTCAGTATGGTCCAGTTTTGACCAGTTCTAAGTGGTTTTTCAGGTGGAGCTTCTGGGAAATGATGTAATTAGTTGACCATGATCTTTTAGGGTATGAAACAACACTTTTAGGGGTTAAACAGCCCTTGGTTTATCGACATATATGATTGGGGTTGATGTGCCCAAATATGTCTATAACAACATGGCGACATGCATGGCAAGAAAAATGTCAGCTAAACCCAAATCGAACTTGAGGAACGACATGCAACATACTTGGGGATTAACTAGAAATGATTGCGGAATTTTTCTTGGGAGGCGGAGAGAGTGGTTGTTTGAACTACACAAAAGGCAGTCCAGATTGTAGGGAGGTTGGTTGACTACTGGCATTGCACAATGTGCAATCTAGACTGGCCTGTTGGGTGTTTGGATTGAATAATGCGCAATTTCAGCTGGAAACGGTTGCAAGCCCAATGTCTACATTGCCCAGTTTTCTGGGCCAGCAATCACTGCCTCTTAGAATTGTGTAATACAAGAATAGGGGATAGTCACTAGGTAGAATGCACATTTTTTGGGAGGAAGGCAGAGCCTTCCCTCTCAGGATTGCGCAATGTTGCCTTGGTGAGGCAAAGTCCGGGCTAAGGTTGCCCAGACTCGTCAATGGGAAAATGAAAGTGAATGTGGATGTGAACATGTGGCAATACTGAGTGTTAATAGGAGTGAATGATCGTTCATGAAAATAGTGAATGCAAGATTCATAAAATGGAAGAACATATATGTGTGTGAGGCGAGTCGCTGAATCGGTGACCGTTCATGCAGAACAGTGTCATGCATGCAACAACAGTGAGATGCTAATGAAAACTGAAATGGTGCTAGTACAAGCTAATATGCATGCTAATGAAAGCAAGTGTCCATAAAAATCAAGCAGACAACACTCATACAAGCCAAAATACAAAAAGCGACAAAAATGCTGCAAAAGATAAGTTAAGTGGAATTACCCATAAATAGCTGAGTTGGATGTGTCGAAGACTCCTGGATGTGATGTGGCATGTCAGAGCTCCAAGATCGATATGAAGAAGTGAACTCTAAAGTGTTGAATAAATAAGTTTGAGGCTCATGACATGCATGCCACAAATCTAGGAAAAAGTGGCACTTGGAGAAAAGATTCTAAAACAATCTTTGCATGTAACCTCCAGCTGCTAAAATATCTCCCTAAAATCTAGGGATGCTTTTTACATGTTTCTTTTTTCTATTTCGGGAAAAAGCATCCCATGCATGCAAGTCAAGTTTTCTCAGTCCCAGGTGGAACCATTCAACCTGATGGCACATGCAACATCCTGCTTGCCTTAGGGAGAAATTTGTGCATTTCTGGGTGGGAGTTGGGTTGGCTTCCCAGAGGGATTACACAATTTCTGGGAGAAGCAGTTGATTGCTGTCCAAAATTGTGCAATTTCTGGTTTAGCATTCCTATTGGGTCAGATTACATAGTTTTCTTAGGGAAGGTTGACTGACAAGATTGTGCAGTTTCTAAGCCCAGCAGGTTGCGAGTCAGGATTGCACAATTTCTGGAGGGAAGACTAGTTCCCCTCCAGAATTGCACAATTTCTTGACAGAGCTACCCACCCTATAGCTGGATCAAGTCTGGAGAAAAAACCTATGACGGGAGTGAAATAAGCTATCATGCACAGGCTGGCAATCTACTAGAAAACCACTGAAGCTCATGAACTTGACAATGCAAGACATGCTGCTAAGGATGGTTTGTAAGGAGGCTCCAAAGTGAAGTTAAGGAAAAATTTTGGAGGGTGGTTGTAGCCACTACAACACTTGGTAATACACTGGTAGAACTCCAACTCTCTGAATGGACCTTGTTCATGAAAGCAATTCTAACACCTCGGGAAGTATTGTTCAATTCTATGTTTGTCTTGGTTTCCACACTTGCTTGATTGTGAGATGTAGCACTTGCCAAGCTCTTGGTCAATCGACACACATTCCAAGCCAAGTCAACACATTTTTTTTGATTAGGGATGAGGGGTATATTGGTGCACAAGAAGTATAGTTTTCGGAGTCTTAGTTTCATCTCTGGTGTTGCTCTGTTGCTAGCAAGCCTGAACAGTACCCCGACGGAGTCACGCAGGAACACAAGCATCACTTAGCTACTAGCGAGCCTGGTCAGTACCGTAGTGGAGTTACGTGCATCACCTCTCTGCACAGGAAGCCTTTCTCTTCTTTCGCCTTATTCATTTTTCTTTTTTTCGAAATTTTTCACTTTTCACTTTTTTCATTTTCCATTTTCATAATTATGCATAGCACTTATTCATTTCAGAGGAGGAAGAGGGATCCTAACTTATTGAGAGAAAAAGGGGTTGTTCCTTCAGAAAATTAGTTTATATATACCTCTGACGTGCTTGCTAAGGTTTTCCCCCTCACCTTACTCTACTTAACTGAGCTGACAAGGGTTAACCCAAAAACAACCGACTAGAGTAGGTGACACTATTTAGCATGCAAGTGTTGTGTTTTCACCAATGTTCACTTCGAACAGTATGTATTTTCCATCAATGTATCATGGACTGAAGATAACATTTTCTTCATACAAAGGCAGGATGATAGATAACCAAGTATTGATAACTGCACAAGTCCTCTTGTACTTTACCTAGTTTGTTTCAAGAGTCATACACAGTTTCATGTGAATTTAACCTACGAGCGCAAAACAAGTAAACAAACAACAAAACAAAGCGAAAGTGTAAGTAAATGTGAAAGAAAATCAAGTCAACAAACAAGAAAGCAGACAAACAAACATGTGAGGTAAGTAAGCAAAGAATCATGCAAGCAAACAACCAAAAGAAAACACTACTTCTACTCCTAAGCTAATAGTGTATGGGCTTGATCACGTGAAGTGATACTTCCAATGCAGCCATCGACGCATTGGTTGACCCATGTTGGTGAAGGCATGGTTCGCGAGAAACATAGTTGTGTGAACCAGCAAACATGAAAGATATAACAATGAAGACAAACACACTCCAAGTTTAAATGTGTCCAAAGAACATAAGTGAGTGAAAGTACATGACATGCAATCCATGGACTTGTCATGGTGTTGTGCGACACTACGTGCAGTTGTGGAGCATATGCATACTCTTGACTATGGCATGCAAGAAAATGAAAGAAACAAAGACAACTTGCAATGTGCACCTATGCTTTCTATGTAAAATTCCTCCAATGCATGAGTGATGGGATCTTGTAGTTCGATTGGAGGAAGTATGATATGTGTGTGAGATTGATCTCCAATGCATACAGATGAGTGATGAGGAGCCTTGGCTGTTTCAACAATTTTCTTATCAGAAGTGAAACCAACCTCAGGACAACGAGGGCCTTACATAACCATCAACTCGGGCTAAAGTGCCTCGACAGTCTGGGGGGGTTCGACTTCTACGACAGATAGATCATCATAAACAAGTGGCTTCGAAAAATCAACTGCAATATAATCATCATCATGGTCGAATATGGGAGTAAATAGATCACGACAGCTAAGATCAACAAAATCAATGATTTCATCAGCATCCTCATGATCTGATGAATCAAACAAAGGCGTAGATGAGAAGTGGACAAATTCACCCTCTGTGTTTCTGGAAAAATCAGATGAAAAGTCAAGTGGATTTTCAATGAATAATTTATCCTCTCCCTTGTCAAATGACGGACTGACATCCGGTGTGTCCTGCGAATGATCAACAATGGGTGCATCCATAAACGGAGATACACATGCAAAATCATAGATGGAAGGTTCACTAAAAATGTCAGGAAAGAACGAAGGAGGCTCAGGCAGAAGGGAATCATCCTTCGTTGAGTGTTGATGCTCAAGCTCCCAGTCATACTTTTCATGATGACAGCGCATGTTGGTTGTGCAAAACCAACTCTGTCGATGGCTTGATCCTCATTCACAACAAGTGTAGAGTCCGGAATGGAAGAACACAAGACAATATCATCCAAAGGATCATTCAAGTACGAAGACGGAAGTTGAGGTATAAAATGCATGTGACAACTCAATGGACTCAACCAAATCTGCACGAAAATTAAGAGAAGTGATGTTGGGAGGATGTGACAGTTAAACAGATGTGTGTGCCCATCCTCTTGCATCACTCTGCAGTGATGGAGTTGTTTGATGAGGGGATGGCAGACAGTCACTAGTGACAGTGATCGTATCTATCTGTGATTGCGTATCTCCATCACTGAAGTATGTTGAGTGAGGCTTGGGCTCAAACTTCTTCTTGGGATGGACTGATTTGTTAAGATAGTATTCGAATCTATCCTAAAGATATCGAAATTTCATCTGGCTTATCAGAGCTTCGAACTGCAAAACATAGAAGCGCTGCCAAAAATCCATAAGCGATTCATGTGGGGCCTTCCGTTGTTGTAACAGTTTTTATTCAAGAGGTTCTAGATCAAAATGATGGAAAGTAGATTCAATGAGATCACATAACTACTCAAGTGAGTTCACACTATCAGTCGGTAGGTTGTGGCACCACTGTAGTGGGGCTTCGCGAAGTGTGTATGCAAGCAACAGACTAGCCTCTTCATCAGAAAATCCATCTTCCTCATCAAGCATGGAAAAGAAGTCATGTAAGAACATAGGCCAGGCCACTTCGCCTTCACTATCATACGTGAATTCGGACAAGAGATCAAAAAACTCCCTCGTGATGTTGAGATGTTTGGCATGCGAAAAACGTCATGGAGGGGTGAGTGTAACAGAATCCACAATAGATGTGCAAAGGTTCAAAACAGGATGAGAGGACACATTTTGTCATATGGCCCTCCTTCTAGCACCAGAAATGTTGACAGTGCTGGACCCGCCAACATGTCATGGGATCTCCCCGGTAAGAAGTCCCAACTAGACCTCAGACCATTTGGTGTAAGAGTCCCAATAGTGGGTCGTACAGTATCGCCTTGACCGGGGGTTTCGCACAGAGGCAAGTAAGATTTCCCTGTTGGTAACAAGGGTGTGACATATACAATAAGTCAAGGAAGGTGCATGAGTGGTTTTAACACACGGAGGGTGAGGTGAGTGTGCCCCTTGGAAACCTGTGAAAGCATGAAGTTAAGAAGGGAACACACAAGCAAAGATGCATCACAACATGGAAGGCAAGTAAGCTAGGAATCCAAAGTGATGGTTAAACCAACAACGCATTTCAGTAAGATTCATACATACATATACAGAAAATAGCTACACGTGTATGCGTAAGAAAATAGATACATATATCATTTAGAGTAAGAAAAGATAGCTGAAATACAATACGACATATGCATGAAATGTGTTGGCTCTACTATTTTAAGAAGTGTAAGTTCAATTCATACAATACAACCATGACCAACCACTAGTTTCGATGGCGGAATGTTACAGTCACTGCCACCTGCTCCTCCAAAGAGATATACTAGCTCCGCACATTGGAGAAGTCAAGGCTCATTATAATACTCTCCAATATTTCTCTAAGATACTCCTATCGGAAGCTTGGCTGACCAAAAGCCTTTACAATGAGTTATGAGAGACTATTTATAGCAAAGGGTGGGGTGGCCCTTGAAATTCCCCTTTGTGACAGTTCATCTACCCTCATGACTCTTCATCTACTCTATGGCTGTTACATCCAACTATCGACACTTGAACTTCCACTTGACAAGACATTACATACAATCTGCACACATACCCATGTGAGACAAAATAGGCTTGAGAAAGCCATGCAAGACATCACTATGACTTAGAAAATTGTGGGAAGACCAGCTCTTCGACATCCTCACGGTGGTCGACAATAGCAAACTGATGCCAAGCTCATTAGTCCACGATGGTGTCTATGTACACTAAGGTGACATCTTTCTGGAAACAAACTCTTGCCTCCATAGCATCCAGGTACATTGCTTGAGCTCCTCTATCCAAATCGTTTGATAACATGCGCATCCTTGTCTTAAGTATGGCCTAACCATCAACATACTGATGCATGGTGTCTGCACTGATCACCCAGTTTGGGCTAGTGGCTATGCACATCAAATCATCAAAGTATGAGTCAATCTCCAGTCGGACCTATGCCTTTGTCTTTTCCTGGGTGAGTGTCCCAATAGATGGGTTCATGTGTGCACGCACAACAACATCCATACTCTTGAATACCCATGCATGGGAAGCATGTACACTAGTGATGAGTTGCGGGAGGTCTTTGTAGTTCCAAATTTGACTCCGGATATGTGCCTTCAACTCGACTGCTCTGGGCTTCATCATCTTGGGCAAGTGCAATGAGGCTCCCTTGTATCTCATTGTCCATGTTTGCATGTAGTCAACCGTAGTATGCATGTTTGACAAGATATGTGCTCTCCTAGCACATTGTTGTTGCCAACTATTGAGATGGAAAACTGCCTTATGCACGGTGCCAAACATGAAATACAATGCCCGCATGATTGACTCAAGGGAAAATACTTCATCCAATATTTCCTTCTTCAACTCTTCTCGAGCAGATGTTGTAACAAGTTCTCCTCCTTTCTTGGTCATCTATAGCTCCTTAGCCATTCGCTCATTCTCAGCTATCAAGAAGTGAACACTCGAGCTAGTGGCTTCATCATATGCTCTGGTACCATCAGCCAATGCTGCTAGATGCTTGTGCACGTTAGAAATGATCACTCGTTCCTCAAACTGCGCAGGAGATGTGTGATCATCCGGTGTAGACACTCTGCCAGATTGCACAACTCTATGTTGTGACATGTGGAATGAGATGTTTTGCATCTCTCCTTCCAGATTGTCTCCAAAGATTTCAGTGTCTCCTTGGTCACTTGGGACTTGCTCTGCCTCTGGATCCGGTGAAGTTGGTGGGTCGACCTATTGGTGGTGAGGCATGAGGTTGATGTCTTTCTCTAACTCATATTGCTCCATATCCGTATCCATCTGCTCAAGTGCTTTTTTAATCTCTTCAGTAAAGTCCTGCTCCTGCGATTTCTCACCCTGTCTGCTTGGTGTCGGTTGTTTGGATGAGTTAACTACATTTACGGGCGTAGTTTCATCTATTTGTACATGTTGTGCCCCCTATTGTGCCTGTTCCTGCTGAGCTTCCTTATCTTGTCTGCACAACTCTTGTTCCTTCCGGATTTTCTCCTTCAACTCATGCAACTCCTCTGTTTCCTCCATTCTCTATTTTTCTCTTTGCCTTTGACCATTCCTCTTGTCACGTTGTTGCCTCTTCGCCTCTATTTCCAAAGTTGCTTTCTGCACAAGTGGGTATGATCTAAACGTGTAGCTTTGTTCCTCCTTAGTGATGTCGACAATCTTCCTCTTGCCTTTGCTACACATCATTATGTTTACCTTTGTTGTTGTTTCTGCTGGTACTCTCTTGGATGCTGCTTCACACTGCTTTTCTAACCATTCTGCAGTGATGCCGACTGTTTCATTTGGCCTAGAGAAACTGTAACAATATTTCATGGGTCTTCCTCCGCCCAATGACATTCCCCGTGGATCCACTGAAACTGTACTCTCGCATAGTTATCTTTTACAAAACAATGTGGGTCATATGGTTTGTAGATTCGGGAATCAAAAGGATATTTATTGATCTCCTCTTCTTCGACATCCACGTGCTTGAAATTTTGTATCTCATATAACCCGATCCACAACAGAAGAGTGGGCCAAGGATCCTTCTTCTTCCAGTGCAACCTAGCTGACAATCCTGCCAAGATATGGTATGATAGTTCCTGCATGATGAGCTTGTCCTAGGCAAACTTTAGTAAAACATGCAGTGATCCAAGTGGATCTTCAGGAATAGTTGCATGGAAAAAGCTCAAAATTCAGAGTGGTGGAAAGTCAATGAACTTAACATCAGATCGAAGTGCTTGTCGCCCTGATTCCAATGGTGCAAACAACACTCCAATCCGAGTCCAGATGAAGGTGATAGAGGTGGTCAAAGTTGGGTTGACTTTTTATGACTAACAAGCTTAACAAAGACACAATTTGGCCTTTTCCGACAGATGGAATCTAGCCAACTCCAGCCAAATTCTGGGCAAAATTGTGGCATGTTTAAAAAGACTCCTATGGCTTAAAAATAAAATTTCAAAAAAATGCATATTGTTTTGTTTTAAACAAAAAAAAAGATAAAAAAAAATTGTGGCGGGCCACCAACCCCACCACCCCAACTCTCACAACAAAAGTTATATAAATTTGGTGGAGGGGCGGGCCACGACCCCCAGTCCCTCCCACGGAACTGTCATCACAACAATGTAAACGTTGGTGGGCCGGCCCTTAGGGCACGAACCCAACCACCCCACGCGAAAACCATGGATCCGCAACCTTCAACCAACAGCATGTATCGTGGATGGTGGCCAACAACTATGACAGGAGGTGGGTATGGTGAGCGGGCTTGGCCCAGCTGAAATTTTTAAATTTAAAAAAAAAAAATGTTAGTAATGTGTTAAAAAAGGAGGAGGCGGGGTTCGATTGCCCAACCTCCTCCATATGAACTGGGCTCCTTAACCAACTCCACTAACGGAAAACTTGGGAAAATCTGCCACCCATTTTTTATCTAAACACAGTTTGCCAGTGCACCTAGGGGGGACGAGGCAGTGCATGCAGTTCGAGGCAGAATTTTGCAAGAGGAGCGAAATTTCACTTTGTCAGAATTTGACAAATTTTATATGGTTTCAGCACTTCTCGATGCTACAAACGCAATCGCGTTGTTCATTTCTCCATCAGAGTTCTACATTTTTCAGCCATTTTTCAGTATGCAGGTGGAACCATGACTGATGCAGAAACAGGGACCAGAACCATGATCCTTGAAATTTTCCGGAGGAGGTAATTTTTCTCCATGTTGGAATATAGTTAATTTTAGTCGTTTTTCATTGTTTTCCACAAGGATCGCAATGGCGAGGTTAGATTCGCCTTTTGAGTTGCATATTTCCAGTCCACCCATGGAGAAGAATCTTTGGGGAATCTAGGGGGAATCTAAAAGATTCCTTAAGCCCCAGATTCTCAATTTCTCATAATTCAAAAATTGGACAGTCGATTTTGCACTATTCGACATCACAAATCTGATGGTGTGTTCAGATTTTTCATTTGCTCATTCTATTCTTCAGCCACTTTTCTAAGTGGAATGTAAGTGTCAGCATTCATGTGCAAGCAGCCATTTCCATGCGATTGATGTCGTGAGATTGATGGCACAAACAGCTTCAGCAGTTTGACATTCGCTTCTTCAGATGGCCCTTGGTTGTGAGGTATATGTAGTGTGTTCATGTACTTCTTTTGCTATGCATTGTGTTGCACAAATCCCTGTTTGATGTTGATGTGGGATCTTGTTTATTACTTGTTTTCTTGATTCCTGCTTGATGTGATGCGGAATCATTTGTGAGATGTACTTATTGTCATGATTCATCATGTTGTGTTTTGAGACCCCTTTATTGTATGTTGATGGGATACTCATGTTGTCGACATGTATGTTTGCATTGAGATCCCTTTTATGCCATGTTGGCGAGATGCTCATCGTGCATGAGTTTGTGTCATACTAATAGGAGTCTTTTGACTGAGATTTCTTGTAGCAGAAAATCTCTTAGAGCCACTCATGTATGAGGGAATTTTCCTTGTATGACAGCGACATCACCTCTTATGTACATCATCACTATTGATAGCACTTAATGCAGCGGCCTACACCATCTTGACACCGGGGCCCGGAGACGTAGTCCCTCCTGGATGAACTCCGTTATCAACAAATTATGTTTTTATGTTGCTGATGGTTGTTATGTTCCTCTTCTTTTCCGCATGCAGATGTATTCATTCAAGTTCTTTTAAAAATGAAATTTAACACATCACGAAAGTAAAAGGTCTTGGAAGGGTCCTTTGTCACACCCATACCTAGATCATGCAGAGTCTTCTCCATGTTGTACATCCATATGAAGGTGGCAGATGGTGAGGCATAGTAATCCGCTATGTCGATCAGTGCCTCCATTGTTGCCTTCGACATGCAAGGGGGATTCTGCTCAAATATCATCTTGTACACTGGGGTGACAAAATGATCTAACAGTTGTGTGATAAATCCTTTGAAGTTGCATTCAGAAAACTTTTTACAATAAGTGTTCACAAAGGTCTTTGTTGATGTCCATTCCCACTTCATGCCTAGGAACAGCTGATAGACACAAATTGCATCCAAGATGTATGTAGACATGTAGATTTCTGCTTGCTGACCTTTGGGCAGTTGTCAAGTTCTTATTACCTGTTCCTTCAGCTTGTGAGCCAACATGTCGAACTAGTTGCATGCTTTGCCTTCACTGACTAGTTGGTCCAACGCGATCACCCAAATTTATGGGAAGGTTTTCGTGCTATCTTGGCCATACAAGTGACATGCAAAGATGACCAATATTGATACGCCTTCCGCAGTATCTCCATCTTGTAGATATGATTGGGGGTCATCCTAAATTTGGCTAGCTCTTTCACCCAGCTCTTCAAGATATCCCTGGAGTTGGCATTGTTGTTGGGTATGCTAAAGGGTGTCTCCAAGGTGATCATTGGCTTCGAAATATGGTACATATACTCATAATCATGTGCCCTGAAGGTAGAAATCTCCTTCCCACTTACACTGCTCAATGTCATCATCTCAGGATTAGTGTGCAAGATGATCCAATGTATCATGTCCACGCATGGGAACATGGGATACTTGCATGTAATCTAGTACAAGACGGACTTGTGAATATTCACATAGACTTAGCGGTCTTCGAGGTCTTCCCCAAATGTGCCTGAGAATGCATCATTGATCTCTTGCCATTTCAACCTGATGTCTTTGTCTACAATCAGCTTGTTGTCTTCATAGATCGGCAAACTTATAAACACTCACTCAATTGTTGCTCCAGTTGCACTTTTTTCAGTGTCCTTTGATCCTACTCCCTTGGAGGCCATTGATCCTAAATTACTGAGAGGTAGACGAACACCTGCTAGATCTGGAGACATGGCGACATGCATGGAAAGAAATCTGTCAGCTAAAACTAAAGAAAACTTGAGGAATGACATGCAACATACCTGGGGATTGACTGGCAAGGATTGCTCAATTTTTCTTGGGAGGTCAAGAGGCTATTGGAATTGTGCAAAAGGCAGTCCAAACTATCGGGAGGCTGGTTAACTGCTGGAATTGTGCAATGTGCAATCCAGACTTGCCTGTTGGGAGCTGGGATTGCGCAATGCACAATTTTAGTTAGCAAGGGTTGCAGGCCCAAGGACTGCATTGCGCAATTTTCTGGACTAGCAGTCACTGCCTCTTAGAATTGTACAATGCAAGACTAGAGGATAGTCATTGGGCAGAAATGCACATTTTCTGGGACGAAGGCAGAGCCTTCCCTCTCAGGATGCGCAATGTTGTCTTAGTGAGGCAGAGTCCGGGACGGGCAACTGAAAGCAAATGTGGATGTGAATGCATGGAGATACTGAGTGTAAGAAGGATTGAATTATCATGCATGCAAATAGTGAATGCAAGATTCAGAAAATGGAACAACATGCATGTGTGTGAAGCGAGTTGCTGAATCGGCGACCGTTCGTGCAAAACAATGTCATGCATGCGACAATAATGAGATGCTAATGAAAACTGTAACGGTGCTAGTACAAGCTAATATGCATGCTAACAAAAACAAGCACTCACAGAAATCAAGCAGATAACACTCATACAAGCCAAAACACAAAAAGCGACAAAAATGTTGCAAAAGACAAGTTAAGCGGACTTACATGTAAATAGCTGACCTGGATGTGTTGTGGGATGTCAAAGCTCCATGATCAATGTGAAGAAGTGAGCTCTGAAGTGTTGAATAAATAAGTTTGAGGCTCATGACACACATGCCACAAATCTAGGAAAAAGAGACACTTGGAGGAAAGATCCTAAAAAGATATTTGCATGTAACCTCCAGCTACTAAAATAGCTCCCTAAAATCTAGGGATGCTTTTTTCATGTTTCTTTTTTATATTTTAGGAAAAAGAATTCCATGCATGCAAGTCAAGTTTTCTCGGTCCCAGGTGGAACCGGTCAACCTAATGGCACATGCAACGGCCTGCTTTCCTCAGGGAGAAATTTGCGCATTTCTTGGAGGGAGTTGGGTGGGTTGCCCAGGGGGATTGCGCAATTTCTGGGAGGAGCAGCTGATTGCTGCCCAGAATTGCACAAGTTATGGGGTAAGTAGTCCTATTGGGTCAAATTGGTATTTTTCTCATGGAAGGTTGACTAACAGGATTACGCAGTTTCTGAGCCCAGCAGGGTGCCAGTTAGGATTGCACAATTTCTAGAGGGAAGATTGGTTCCCCTCTAGAATTGCTCAATTTCTTGAGGGAGCTACCCAGCCTACAGCTGGACCAAGTCTGGAGAAACAGCCTGTGAGGGGAGTGAAATAAGTTCTCATGCACATGCTGGAAATCTGCTAGAAAACTACTAAAGCTCATGTACTTGATGGTGCAAGACATGTTGAGGATGGTTGGTAGGAAGGCTCCAAAACAAAGCTAAGGAAAAATTTTGGAGGGTGGTTGTAGCCGCTACAACACCATCATTATAGCATAATTTCATCCAGGATTGTGACATAGCAATTCCTTCACTAAGAGCTCAATCTCTCCACAAGATTAGAGCTCAATGTTGGCGAGAACAATGATGTATATACACCCTCATCATTGTCTCTCTTGGAACATGTTATCACTCCATAATTTCTTAAGGTTGTGAAAGAAACCTAGAGGTAACCACAAAACCACTTTTATGCTTAGAAGCTAACCCTTCTAAACTCAGAGAGGGATCTCTGTAGTTTGGATTTGTGGTTGTGGAATTTTAGGCTAGTTATTAGGTTCAGAGTTTGGTTTTTCTAAATGTTTGGTTCAAACTGCAAGGAAGGACCATTGGCTAATGGATTCAAAGTCTTAGGGTGATCTGATATAGAAATATCAGAATAGATTGAAACAGAGCAAGGTAGCATGCTATTGAATCTTTGAAGCTTTGTGGATTGAAAGGGAGGAAAAGAATCAAATTCAATTAAACATTGAGCATTTTAGCATGAATTCTATATTTAATCTCAGTTTGAAAACATATATATTTCTTATAAGCCATGACAGAGTGTAATTAAACAAGTTCAACCCTTTGTCTTCTTTTAAACAATACATATAAGAAAGACATATGAAAAACAAATATATAACAAGTTTATAAGAGAAAAAACATCACTAATTTTCCTGACACATGAATCCTCAAATGATCTTATGTATTAATGAAATGATCACTTTTAGCTCAATGAATAGCTTTACACCAAAGTATGCTTTCTTGATACAAGTCCCAACATTTGTACTTCGAATTATGAAGTATTTATACAAAAATTATCAAAAATATCTTGATTGGAAATATCAAGATTTTTACAAAATATCCTAAAACAGTTTACAAAAATAGAACATAAATGTAGGCAACTAAAACTGATGTAGACCTCTGGCACTATCTTCGAGGATTTCTAGTGATGACTCAACTTGAAAAAATGTTTCTTTGCTATTGAAGGTGAAAATTTATTTTAACCAAGTAGCTGGCAAAATTTATCCCATCTGTCTTCATCTGGAGTGGAGAATTTAACAAGCTTCTTGTAGGTTTCATCCACATTGGTGTAGTTTTGAAAAGTAGGCTTAACAATGACTAAATGCTTTATCACATGTTTGATAAGGAAATCAAAATCCAAAGCTTCCATGAACGCTTTTCCTGTGATGATTCCTTTGATCGTGGAAAAAATTGACTTATCCTTGGCTATAGTATACAACTTCTAATAATCATCTAACATGATCAACTTCTCTCCAATTCCTATCAAACCTAGTAGCCCCTTTAGATTTAGCACATTGAATTTCCTGTGGAACTTCTGAATGTTGGACTTTAAATTGTGGCACTTGTTTTCTAGCTGAAGCATAAGGTTCCTTTTTGTAAGGACCCTCCTCACCTCTAGAATTGTCTTTGTCCTGTCTTCAATCTCAAACTTCTCTAATTCCTCTTTGGTCTTTGAATTCAAAATCTTGGTCAGAGTAGTGGCTTCACCTAGCTTTTGTCCTAAATCTTCTTTCACTTCTTCAATGACTCCTTTAGATCTTTGTACTAATTCCTCCTGCTCAAAAATGATCTCAATAGAGGGCCATATTTCAATCATGGCCTCATTTATTTCTATCAAAATACTCTCTTTTTCCTGTGCCAGTGTTTGTGCCATTGCAGACTCATTCTCCAACTGTTCAATTTTCTGAGTTAATTTATGAGTATTTTGCATCTCTGCTAGGTATGCACTATCAATCTTTAACTTCTGTTCCTAGATATTATTTAACTGAGTTTTCAGCTTCTCAATTTCTTGTCTTGTGATTGATAGGTCATCCATTGCTTTGATTAGTTCTTCTGAAGAATATGTAGATTGTGCCTCGACTGTGATGGTTGCTGAAGTGGATGCCCCTGCTGCTGATATAGATGCAATAGGAATTGTTGTCAATGGAATGGCTTCCAACTGTGTTGTTTGTTCTCTCTCCTTTAACAATCTCTCCATCTCAACCTCCATTTCTTTGATATATCAACTTTGTTCAATAATAATTTTGAACATGTCTTCCTTTTCCTTCTCTAATTGTCCAACTTCTTTAGTCCATGGGTCTTCTGTGGAGGGAAGCTCTAGTTGCTTCCTGCGTGCTGCACTTTAATCATTTTTTCTTCTGATAATATCCTCTGCAACTTTAACATTGTTAGGATCATATCCCAGTTTAATTACTAGATCTTCTAAAGACTTGATTTTTGTCTCTTTATCTAGAGAAGAGATATACTCTAATTTAAGCTAGGACTGGATGTTGTTGACTGAAGCTTGCAACCTAGAAGCTTCCATTGTTGAAGTTGTCAAGGTCGACTACAACATCTCCCCTATTTGCTTATGCAGGTCTATTTCATCAATTGGATGAATTTGATCAGTATTGAAGTAAAAGATTGATTTTTTGTGATCTTCTGGAGTTTTTGGGAAAGAGACCTCAGCCTGTAGGAAGGATATCTACATTTTCCCTTTATTTGTGTTAAAGGAAGAGAGTAACCTATGTTGTGAGGATGTTGTCTACTTCCAAAACTGTGTATAGGTTGTAGCTTTTAGAATCTCATTCTGGTATTGAACCAACTCACAAAAAGATAGAAAATATAGATCAAAGACTTCAAAATCAACCTCTTCGAGGGGGAAACCTCCTTTAGATTACAAAAATGAACAATTCTTGTGTTGAACTGGTAAATCCCCTCTGCGGACAGAGGCGATCCCACTAGCCCAACACGGGTCTAGCAACAATCACACACGCTACACGCAGGTTCCTAATTGCATAAATTAAAGATCGATCAGAATGATCTACCTGGAATCCAATGCTAGTTGTTGTAGAAGAAGCGCCGCTCCCGTCCCTTAGCTTTGGCTGGTCACAATCCTTACGCTCCACGTAAATGGACACCTGCACAAGCAAAGAACGATACAAACACAAGTGTAAAATCCAGTATGTGCAATTATATATCGGTTAGACAAGATATAACTCAAATACCATTAGAAGACACATGAGTGGAACCATAATGATAGTCGTTCATTAATCAATAAAAACAGAGAAAGATTACAACCAAA